>OX451348.1:14055948-14121646 GCA_949629155.1 Myopa testacea | reverse complement strand
TCTCTTGGAATGCAATGCCTCTACCTGACGTCAATAAATCGTACTATAGATGCACTCATAGACGAAACCTCAGACTCATTTGTCTTTGTGCGAAATAGCGGCCCAAAGTCTAACAAATATCATCCCATTTGAGATGCAAAGTTAGAGTCACAAAATAATTAAATATTTCCTTACAAATACGAATAATTCATAGTTTCGAGCAGAATGGTGAAAACCGCATCAAAATCGGTGCAGCCGTTTAGGAGTTAACTAACTTTCAATTGACATGCGACTAACTCGACTTTGATACAAATAATAGATCTTCTATCTAAATAATTGCGTCTGCATTTCTGCTTTAATTCTTTATAACCGTTTAACGAAAACAACGAACAACAACAACACAGTCATTCACACACAAGCGGAGCGATGAGTTGTTGTTGTTGTTTCAAAGCATTGTCGCCGCTGTACTGTACCTGCTGCCGATAAGGGCTACGGTCGATGTAATGCTAGATACACATACACTGCGATCAATGAATAAACAACAAATCTCAGCGGCACACAGTTTCTAAAACTAACTATTTTCACTCTCAAGCAGCTTATTCCAAACCTAACCACATATTCATGCTTCTCCGCACTTATTCAAAATAACTCTTATAATAACTCTTATTTCAAAAAAGTCACCAGAAAAAGTCATCAGAAAAACTTTTATCGATGACTTTTAAAATAAGAGTTAAACTTTTAACTTTTATTTTGAAAATAAAAGTTAAGAGTTAAACTTTTAACTTTTATTTTCAAAATAAAAGTTATGAGAAAAACTTTTAACTTTTATTTTCAAAATAAAAGTTATCAGAAAAACTTTTAACTTTTATTTTCAAAATAAAAGTTAAAAGTCTAACTTTTATGAGGAAGATAATTGGAATAAGAGTTATTTTCAGGCTCTGATATCATAGCAATAACCTATGCTATTTTATTATAAATTTGGTAATATTAATTAAGAGTTTATTAAGTTGTTTCTTGATGTTTATCAGGGTAAGATACGAACGATGGGTTTTGAAATGATTTTCCATAATCCCTTGTGAAGTTTGGTTTGAACACAAATCGGTTTCGGCGTTGTGCCATCTTCAGTGTCGTTTGTTCAGAAGGAAAAAAAAAACAAAAGCCATCATTTATTGGTTCTCTTCCTGAGTTGATTAAAAACCTTGAAAGAACTTCTTACTTTCAAATAATTATCACTTCGCAGAACAGCACATATTGTTTTTAAAACATAAACAGCTGCCAATTAAATAATGGCGCCTCTTCTTATTCCCACGACAATTCGTCAGCAATTCTTTTACTCTCAAACTCGTGCGACCCAAAATTTTACACACTGTTCGTTTGCCAATGTCCCAAAGTAGCATAAGTCCAAATCGCAACAGCAATGAACAGCATATAGTATAAGCCATTATAATATATCCTGCAGAGGTGATTTATATAGTGACCAAGGGCTTCTTTTGCAAGACACCCTCGCACACATACCATTCAGCGGCATCAAACAAAATGGCGGCATACCTCAGAATATTTATAAAACTGGGAATTTCTTAACTACACATATCGAAAATTTGATCGTAGTTATAGTTACCAGACGCAGCCTTACTAAAGCAGGAATCGATGTTACTAGGGGCTTACCGATATGAATCCACTGGTATCAATACGAGCTTTGTCGACCCTTGTGAACCGATGTGTTAACCTAAACTATTTCGAGGGAACCCGAAATTCAGGTTCCAACTAAGGTATATGCTGCTCATAAAGTCCTAGACATTTACACAGGCCGTTGGATCTTCATATAGGATGCACAAGTTAAGAAATACACCTTTAATTAGTGCCAAGTCCACTCATCCCTCGTTTTATTGCTAGTTTCGGTACTCACGTATCACATAAAACCTAGCAAATTTGATCTGTGTATAATAAATATGATAAAGTTGCATGCTTAATCATTACAAAATGCAGACCGGTCTATAAAGATTTCAGTAAAGTAATTACTTAATTAATTTAATTAAGTAATTAAGTAATTACTTAAATAATGGCAATTAATTCCATTCATTTGTTGTAGTAACCGCATTGCAGGCGGTAATAAATGTAGATGAAAACTATTCCCTGTATCTTCGGAACACAGTATATTATCTTTGTTATTAAATATTTTTATTAAATAATGGCAGATTTTGTGAAAAGTATTTATTTTCGGAACACATACATATTACATTAGTGTTATTTTTATTACTTATAAATGAAACGGAAATCAGTTTTGACCAAGTTTTTTCTAAGATGGCCTAACATTTTTTTTCGACGAAAATTGGTTTCTATAGCAGTTCATAAACACAGTTATGAATCGGTTTATATTTCAAATTTTAAATAATAATTTTGCACGTTTGTATAACACTGTTCAAATTTAGGAAAAACTTCATCATAAAAAAATGATAATATTTAAAAGGATATATATTCTTTTTAATTTTTTGGTTTTAACATTTCTTTGCTGTAGAATTCAAGTGGAAAACGCAAAATAATTGTGTTAACTGTTGATTCCCGGACCGGTCCTACATTCTGCAATTTAGGCAAATGAGCCTAATAGGGTAAAAGATTGGATTTGTCTAATCTAATTGCGTACAAATTCCATGTCGTAAAAATGTAAAAAATACTTAAAAACTTTTCTACTGTATAACATTATTAACCAGATAATTAGATGTTTACTTTTATAAAATAATATTACCTTATATTTAAATGTTAATAAATAACCTGTATAGAAGTTTTCTGAAATACATTCAGCAAACGTGAAAGAAATAAAAAATTTTAAATTCAAGTTACATATGAAAAACCAACATAAATGCAAAGATAAACGTATACAACTTTAAATCAATATGAGGCATTTACTTATTTAAAATATTTTTTACATATATATGATCGAATAGACACGCAATATTTACCAAAGAAATGCCGTAAATTCTAAAAACTGATTATTTGTTTTGTGTAGTGGAACATAAAAGCTTTCATACGTTACGATTCATTGCCTTATTAATTAATTTTTGACATTTTTATATAACTATACAAACTATAGTTTTTAGTTTCGTAATCTCATTGAAAACCTTAATTCTGTGATGTTTTCACTCGTTTCTATTGTTTTTTTTACTCTTGAAGTGAAAAATGTTTCACGAGTTACTGTTTACAAGGTAATTATAGCAAACTACATTTGCGCTTTGACTTAGGCTGTAAAACAGGGCATAGAACCGAGCGTATAGCTTCGTCGAATACAGTCTTGAGTCCCTTTTGAGTAAGAGCGGAGCACTCCAAATATTTCACAGCGCCTATTTCCTTTGCCATAGCAAGACCCTGTGGATAAGTAATTGGAGCCAATTTTTTATCTCGCAGTTTTTCAATAGTATTCTTATCGTCTCGTAAATCCAGTTTAGTGCCCACCAAAATGATCGGAGTGCTAGGGCAATGGTGACGAACCTCAGGATACCACTTAGCACGAACATTTTCAAATGACGCTGGGTTGACCAAAGAAAAACAAATCAAGAAAACATCAGTTTGTGGGTAGGAAAGTGGTCGCAGACGATCATAGTCTTCCTGACCAGCCGTATCCCAAAGACCTAGATTAATGGGTTTGGCATCTACCATGACGTTGGCCGAGTAGTTATCGAACACTGTCGGTATGTATTCACCGGGAAAGGCATTCGTTGTATAACTGATCAGAAGGCAGGTTTTACCAACGGCGCCATCACCAACCACTACACACTTGATGGCTTGCATATTGAAGTTAAGCAAATAATTTAACTACCTTCAAACACTTAAGTTATATCTCTTTAGTTTGTTTAATATGGTTTAAATTGTGCGCTTGAGTTTATATTCTAGAAATATATAAAAAAAGAATGAGAAAACACGGATGACGTTCTCTCAATACGTATGTTCAACACTCCTAAGGTTGGTATGTTCAACGAAGAGTGAATTGAATTCAAAGTTGCAGGAGTTATCACGAGACTTTTATTCATTAATATTTTAACACAACCTTATTCGCTGGTTACACACCGCCAATGCCACAATTGCCGCGTTCAGAATGTGTTGAGCTGTATTGTAACGTAAGTGTACTGTCATCTGTCATGTACCAGCTTTCTCTTCCCGACCAGCTCGTTTATTCAAAGCAAGTCCTTAACCGAGCTTGTAATTGACACAGGAGTAATAATAAATCCAGAAACAGAGGTGTTAAGCCATTCTGTCTCTGGAGTTTTCTGACGAATACTTTCCTCCCCTTCCTCTTTGATCTACTGCTTACCGTTCCACTGGAAATGAAACTTTAGAATTTCATTTTAAAAGTAGTTTTTAATAATTCTAACATACCATATACAAAAAAAAATACATTTACGGCTTATGATCTTACTTTTTGCAACTTAAGCATTAAACAAAATTTCTTGGGCAAATTCGTTGTACAGAAATATTTGGCTTTTCAGTTGGGAGCGAAATCGCAGTGATTTCTTGATGCTAATTTACTTCCTGAACAAAATTTCCAATTTAGTGGCGGTTCAATTTCCCTGAACGAAACACAATACAAACCCGCTGCGAAGAGCCCTCCAGGAAAGGACTGCCGCTGAGTTAGAGATAAAAACACTCAGAAATAACCTCTGCTCGCCCCTATTTCGATCCTTACTCAAACAAGTACACTGACAATTCAAACCTAAATTTTATGCTGTGATTGGAGCTACCTCCGTATTTGTCATTCAACCTACTGAGCTCTTTGATGTTGAACACAATTCAAATGCATCTGAATACAAGTGTCTTAGATCTTATGATTTTCTAAGTTAATTAAAAAAATCTGTCTCTTTGTATAAATTAATACAATTAATAAAATAATAATTTTAAATATTGTAATTTTCCAAGATAAGATTTATTAAAAAAACTAAGCTTGAAACATTAGTGATGACGTCAATTAAATTTAATTATCTGGTGATCTCTAAATTCGGTGATCAGGTATTTTGATCAGAAACCTTGTTTAAGGTTCACAGCCTTTTCTTTGTCTAATCCTTATATACTTCAAGTTCATCGACAAAAGTGATAAAGCAAATTTTATTAAAAAGGAGCAAAAAGTAATAATTGTAAAAAATCTTCTTCAAAAGTAAGTAATTTCCCCGTAATTTATTATCCTTTAGGGAAAAGGGGAATGAACTATAATTTTGGCTAATTTGATAGTGAAGCGAATTGTAAAAAAAAAACCAACATTTGAAATGTGAATGTTCCCTTTTCTCTTTTTGCGGATGTAAAGTTTTTTCGAGAGCCATAAAAATGAAGGATATTAAAAAGTAACTTATTGTAATAGAAGACTACTAATACTATAAATTAGTATAAAAACATAAAAACACTAAAATTTTGACCCGATCGCTGAGCGGAAAGATAAAAAGGTATTAAAATTATCTTTCATTTACGCAGGAACGAAGCACTTATTATACAAAACTATACGATAGAAAAAAATTTGTTGTTAGAATCGTATAAAAAACTAAAACAACAAAATTGGAGTGGGTCCAAAATGGTAAAGTTAAGCCAAAAGTTAGAAATGGAAAAACAATTCATTACGGATCTCATTGACCAATGTCACACTAAGCCCCTTGAGGCCGAACTCATTCGCGTTGATTGGTGACATGGACCAACAAGTCAAAATAAGTGAGTCCGGCCTCAAGAGGCCTAGTCTGACATCGAATCTTGCTTATATTGCATGTTTCAATACGGTTCGTTTCTGGTTAGTGTCTTCTGTTTAAATGGTTAGTTAATTATTGCTTATTATGTTATTGGGTATAAAATTGTTTAATGTTTTCAGGAAGGATGAAGGAAGCCTTCGTAAACATTTGTGGAATACCTACTCATATTATAACCTGGGGACGATGCATTGAAGAACCACTTGACGATGTAAAAGAGATTATTATTTGTGTAACGGGCAATCCGGGATTACCTGGATTTTATACGGAGTTCCTAGGACTAATTCATAAACATCTTAGGGAAAAAGTCCCCATATGGCTGATCGGTAATTTCTGATATTTAATGTAGCAACTTCAAATTATCAAAGTACACATTAGGACACTTGGGCCATGATGATCCTCAAGAGGAGAGTATTCAAGTGGTTCCTCAACTAAAAGGCAATGAAGAATATTTTAATTTGAACGGGCAGACAAAGCACAAAATTGAATTTGTGAAGAAATATGTGCCTTTTGATGTGAAAATACATTTAATAGGTCACTCTATAGGAGCATGGATGATTCTACAAATGTTGGATGACCAAAATATTAAAAATAGAATAAAAAAGTGTTATATGCTTTTTCCCACCATAGAGCGCATGATGGAATCACCAAATGGTTGGATATTCACTAGGATAGCTTTGCCGTTTTATTCATTGTTTGGCTTTTTAATAAAAGTGTTCAATTACTTTCCCAACATGCTGAAAGTTATACTGATCTATATGTATTTCTGCCTTTTCAACATCCCAAAACATTTCATTGGTACTGCTCTAAAGTACACTAAGGCCTCTGTTATAGAGAAGGTAGTTTTTCTTGCTGAGGATGAAATGGCGCGAGTACGCAGCTTGCCAAGAGAAATAATCACAAATAATTTGAAGTTGTTTAAGTTCTTTTATGGAATTGATGATGGCTGGGTTCCTGTGAAGTATTACAAACAACTGAAGGAGTCAATACCTGATATTGATGCAGAACTTGATAACAGGAAAATCGATCACGCTTTTGTACTTAATTTTTCCCACTCGATGAGTGTTATTGTTGGGGATATGATACTGCAGTACTCTAATATTTGCCAATAAAATTTAATATATTTTTTAGATGATAAAATATTGAACCTAGTTGCATTTTAAAGATTGAATTAATACATAAAAAGTTCCAATAATTATCTTCGCTGACAAATGCATATACCAAGAGTCGCAAAGTGCTGCTCTTAGGACGATTAGTTGCAACTCTCGGCAAATTTAGCACATTTGACCAACAACATATCAACTTTAAATCTACCGAATTTTAATCACGTTATCTAAAAAAAATGTTTCTCAGTGGCAACACTAGGCAGTCTACGATGCACTGGACCGCCTTGGACACAGTAACAAAGAGCAAATAAAAAAACTTTACTCAGGGCTTGTTAACTGTCGTTTCTTTTTTTATATCGTCATTTCATTTCATATCCCTCGTTGAAGTAACAATATTTCCATCCTCATTCATAAATATCTTTTTTCATCCAACTACAAAGAAATGCATAACGCTCACGTTGAAAATAATTTCGATCGATTCGATTTTCCAACAAATTGGGATGAAAAAAAAATGTTTCTTCAAATATTATTATATTGTAATACTAGTATATAAGCCTGACTTCGCCAGGAAGTTATTATTTTTTATTTATTTCGTAAAACAATTGCGAAGTCTTTTGGACTTTATCACCTTACACTTTTTTGGTTTATTTATTTTGGAGCATCAAAAGTAAAAAATTAATCGCAATTAATATCGATTGTTTGAATTTGATTCAAATATTGCTTGAGAATATTTCTTTAAAAACAACATTATTTGTGATAACCGTCGTCTCCACCAGCGGTACTGGCAGTTTGAATTGGGAATGGTAAGTGTGACCTCCTTTTAAAAAGTTGGCCGCGATTCCCGTGAAGGCCAAAGGTGACGCTATATCGCCTTTCCTCGCACCACGCTCAAGAGGGTTTTGTATAGGTAGGTTTTTCCACTTCCCCCAGGTCTATCTAAGAAGAAGCATTTTGATGATCTGCTAGATGTGTATATTGCATCTATAACTATTAAAGCAACACCCTGTTCATCGTTTAAATTTTCGACATGCTGACTTCTACAGCCTCAGCCAGTGTGGCTTCCCAAACCGAATCGTCTTCTGAAATACCCAACTCCTTGCATGCCGTTTTGAATATGACCCCGTGCACAGTTCTTAGGTTCTCAAAACTGATTTCTCCTGTCACATGTAATAGAAGTAGTCTTAGATGATATCGCTCACCTTCCCTTATAGTAATGTTCATTTTCTAAACAACTAAACACAACACCACCAAAAATAGTCACAATCAAAACAAATTCAATGAAATTAAACTATTATGAAAAATTATTAAATTTTTAAATTATTAAATAATTAAATTTTTAAATTATTAATTTTTTAAATTTTTAAATTGTAAAATTTTTCATAATAAAATCTGACAAATTAATCAGCACAATCTAGGAAAAACCAGTAAGAAAGCTATATTCGGCCTGGCCGAATCTTAGATACCCTACACCTAAAAGTTTTGAAAAAAATTTAAAAGGGGGGCGTAGTAAGGGGGGCGGGCGTGGCTGTCCATTCTGGGCGGCACGATGTCGGGGGTGGCAGTTGTGGAATTCAAGTAGTGACTTATTGAATTCTAGGAATTTTTGGGGCTGCAAGTTGATTGACCGTCGCGGGCTCCATGAGACCTAGCTACGCCTCTGTATAAATAGTAGGCGTGGTCATTACCTTTTTCAAAACAAAATAACTAGTTTAGTTATTTTATTATTGTGTTCGTGGTAATAAACTTGTTTTCATGAGCTATTCTGTATTCATAAGTAGTGTAAAAGTGGGCGGACCGCACCCAGTTTTGATGTAATAATGTTTTTTTGGTAAACAAGTTGTTATCTAAAGTTTTATTCAGGAAGTTCATATATTTAACAATATAACCCTCTTTTGCCTGTGTAACCTAAAAGTGGGCGGATCACGCCCATATTTGGGTTATTAACGGATACTGCTACTCTATACTCAGGAATGAAATTTTGTTGTCATAACTCAAAAACGAACGCTGATATCACATTTTTACTAAAAAATAGGCGTGGTCGTGGACCGATTTTGCCCATTTTCAATACCAACCTGCACACCACAAGAAACAATATTTCTGCAAAATTTGATTACGATATCTTTACCGGTTCTCCTGTGATCGTGATTTCAACAGACAGACAGACAGACAGACAGACAGACAGACAGACAGACAGACGGACGGACATGGCTAAATCGACTCAGGAGGTCACGCTGATCAAGAATATATATACTTTTCTATACCTATCGTCTCTATTTCTATGCGTTACACATTTCGTGACAAAGTGAATATACCCTTAACCTTAAGGTGTAGGGTATAAAAATACAAATTTCCTCCCAATCCGATTTTTTGCAAAAAAATGGCGAAGCCGTTTGGATTTTTGAAATTTGCGATTTTTCTCATCGACATTAGATGCATCATCTGTGGAACAGGAACATCTGTGAAAAATTTCAGGTTTCTAAGTGATGTTGAAGTCCAAAAAAAAGTCCCGGACATATTTTGCTAACAGAAACGCATAGGGATTTTATATATATAGTATATAAGCCTGACTTCGCCAGGAAGTTATTATTTTTTATTTATTTCGTAAAAAAAATTGCGAAGTCTTTTGGACTTTCTCACCTTACACTTTTTTAGTTTATTTATTTTGGAGCATCAAAAGTAAAAAATTAATCGCAATTAATATCGATTGTTTGAATATGATTCAAATATTGCTTGAGAATATTTCTTTAAAAGCAACATTTCACAGCTAATTTTCACAGTCTACGTGTGTTTTACAATGATCCGGGTGTTTTTCAGGTAGGTCTTCTGCGGCTCAAGTAGGCACCCAAAAACACAGATTAAAGCAAACAATTCTCTGGCTTCCCAGCCAGTGTGGCTTCCCAAACAGAATCGTCTTCTAAGATACCCAACTCCTTGCATGCCTCTTTGAATGTTTTGAATCTGACCCTGTGCACAGTTCTCAAAACTAATATCTCCTGTCACAATAGAAGTAGTCTTAGATGATATCGCTCACCCTCCGATATACTAATGTTCATTTTCTAAGCAACTATACACAACACCGCCAAAAATAGTTACAAACAAAACAAATTCAATGAAATTAAATTATTATAAAAAATTATTAAATTTTTAAATTATTAAATTTTTCATACTAAAATCTGACAAATTAATCACCACAATCTAGGAAAAAAATACAAATTTCCTCCCAATCGGATTTTTTGCAAAAAAATGGCGAAGCCGTTTGGATTTTTGAAATTTGCGATTTTTCTCATCAACATTAGATGTCCAGAAACATCTGTGAAAAATTTCAGATTTCTAAGTGATGTGCAAGTCCAAAAAAAAGTCCCGGACATATTTTGCTAACAGAAACGCATAGGGATTTTATATATATAGATAGATTTTTCTCATCGACATTAGATGCCCAGGAACATCTGTGAAAAATTTCAGGTTTCTAAGTGATGTTGAAGTCCAAAAAAAAGTCCCGGACATATTTTGCTAACAGAAACGCATAGGGATTTTATATATATAGATATATAAATTTACTATTTGGCACTTAATTGGCCTTATGGCTTATGTACCAACACATGTTCTAAAATAAATAAAATATTTCGATCCAAGTTGAAAAAACTGCATGAAAAAAAAGCTGCGCGACCATGAAACGATCTTTGAATATGAAAATAATTTTAACGCAGAGATTAAAAAAAGCAGTGGAAAAGAGTTAAACAGCTATGGGTTTTGTTGTTTTTTGGTTGGTTTGCTTTGCGGCGAGATCCTTGAAAATGAAGTTTTGTTTGTGTTTTGTATGAATCTGTTTCTGATGGATTTGGTAAACGATAATTAAAAATTAATTTTGCATGGTGCGTGGTGTGAGGGAAAGCTGTAGAAGATAGAAAACACCCCTTAGTCAAAACAGATTTTCATCTTTTGGAATCCTACTTTTGCGAGGGATATATTTACATAAATAAAGTGTTCGCAAATAATTTAAAATTTGGTTCCTAATTGGCCACCCTTGGCATATACATACATTTAATAATGACAATATGAGTTTCTCTGACTTTCAATCATCAACCAATCAATAATTTATTTAAATTCAAAGTATACAAATAATCCAAATATGATGTTCTAACTATTCACTAGAGTGCGAACTGGATGATGGACTGCATGCTCTGGAACCTGAGGCTGATTGTGATTTCGAGCGGGAACTAGTTTTTGAACTGGATCTTGAACGTGAGGTGGAAGATTTCCTAGATTGTGAGCTTGAACGACTTCTACTTTTAGAATGACTCTTGCTTCGGGATCTTGAACCAGATCGGGAACGATTCGAACGGCTAGCACTGCGTTTTGATTGGGATTTAGAGCGGGAACGGGAGCGAGTATGAGAACGAGAACGGGAGGGAGAATGGGAGCGGGAACTAGAGCGAGAATGGGAGCGAGAACGGGAGCGTGATGGTGAACGGGAGCGTGATGGTGAACGGGATTTATCGGAATTACCAGATTCACTTTCTGATTTCTTATTTTTAAGTTTTGCAGCATCACCACTTTCACTTCCACTTCTACTATCGTTGCGATTTCGTTTACGTCCGCCAGCATCACTCTCAGATTCACTTGTGGAAATAGTAGCTTTAGACACTATTTTGAGGCGCTGTTTGGCAGATAATTTTTCTTTAACATCTCTAACTTTCTTTTGCCGTTTTTCTTTAGGTAGTGCATCGCCATCACTATCACTGTCGTAGTTCTCGGCCGTTGATTTACGCTTACGTCCTGAAGCTTTCTTCCGATCTACCTTAGACTTCTTTTTCTGAGATCTTTCGAAACCTTTCTCATCGTTTGCGCCCTGACTATCTGAATCCGAAACATATTCATCCTTCCGCGGACGTCCACCACCTAAGATATATTAATAAATCAAATTATAATGATAATAATAGGCTAATGGAAGAAGATAGAATTTCTAATACTGCGCGGATAGAAATAATCACATTTGTAAAACAATAGTTATACAAAGACTATGGGGGAACAAATTAAATCCCGAACATATTTTAAAAATTTAAGAGTTTGGAATTAAAACTTGGCAATGTTGCAATCACCGGCCAAGAGTTCCGCACCACCATTATTATTTTTCATAAATCCCGAACCTTTTCTTTATTTTTAAGTTGATATGCGATTTTTTACTTTTATGCATTGGGTAATTAGTTTTACTTCCAATAATCGGAGAAAATATAAAGATATACTATACAAAAACCAACGTTAGTTGTGGTAGAAAATAGTACTCAAGTCGCAAAAGTATGTTTTTTGCTTTTATTTCCTGTGCCACACAAAATTAAGTAAGAAGTTCCTGAATTATAAGACAATTAATGCCAAAAATAACATATAGTTTTTGTGTTATTTTTGTACCTGTTTTGGTAATAAAGACAAGAACACAACATTGACCATTTTTGGTCAATTTGTTCTTTGAGATTTAAAGTCTTCGACACGCTTTAGAATTTTAAATAACGTGAAAAGTATGTAACTGTTGGAATAAGATCGGCTAACTTTATTACTCTTTAAAAAGAAGATATTTTCGAGTGACAGCTGAGAAATTAAAAATGTCCAAGAGTTCACTGCACCGGAATATACAAAGATACAAGTGTTACGCAACGCTTAAGGACCTACCGCAATCAGGAAGAACAAGAGTTACAAGAAAACCGTGAAGACCGATCAATGGGAATATCATGCAAATGCGACAGAAATTAGATGGGTCCAGAATTACGAGCAGAAATCAATAGGAGCCGGTCAAAATCCGTGTCACTAACTATTGTGAAAAAGTCACTAAGAGATAATGGATTTTGTGAAAGAATAGTTGTCCTTAAAAAAGACTTCTTCGTTCTTTAGATCTATGAACCAAAGATTCAGCTCTTTGAGATAAAATGAAGAAATTTCGCAAGAGGAAGCGCTGAAAAAAATTGTTGCCCGCATGTGTGGTAACATGACTAAAGAAGGGAAGCGGTGTCATGGTGTGGGGACGTTTCTTCATGAACGGAGTATCGGAAAAATACTAAGACAACGCCATACCATCAGGCCTGCGATCGATTGACTAGGACGATTGATTATGCATAGGTAATTATGAAGTATTAAAAAATAGGGTATGGTCACAGGAGAGCGATATGAAACTCTCGAGTAGTGTATATTTCTAATAACTGTATTAAGTACTCTGGCAATTATGGGAGTAGTTAGCCAACTTTAGCTATGATCTACAATGTGAAGCTGTAAATTTATAATTATTAGTATTGTCCACCTTACGAGTACCAAGCGTGATATCGCAGACTATCTGAGTATATACAAAAAAAGTATATATATGAGATATTATTTTTATAAATTTCCTGAAGCACAGCTAAGATAAATTATGTACATATACATATAGTATCAGTATGATGTACTCATCCAATAATGAGCGTGGACGACCACTTTAACTTAACCTTCCATATGGGAATCCCATGGGCTAGACCAAAGGTACCACCTCCGTCTGGGTTTACCTATTTCTAAACTTCGAAAATATATATATGTATATATAAATACATAAAAAAGTAGTATAAATATCAATGAATACTCTGTATTATTACAAGTGTTAACACTGCCCATGTAGGTTTCGATAATGAATCTTTGAAACAATATGTGACAGGACGCTTTAAATATATAAATGCTGGAATAGTGAATTAGGATTGAAATCTGTGATGAATATTGCATATGAGTACCTCTTTTTTTCTCTTTTTCTGGTGGAGCTTCAGCGGTCATAAGTAGATTTTTTGTTTTCTCAACAAATTCTTGGCGTTTAGCCAAAAGGTGTTCCCGAGACGTCTTTTGTTCTTCTTCACGTCGTTTACGTTCTTCCTCTTGTTTTTTTCTAAATGCAATACGTTCTTCTTCCTGTTTCCGACGCAATGACTTTTCTTCCTCGTCAATTCGACGTGCTCGTGAAACGTGATATTGAGCTTGCGATAGCAAATCTTGACACTGGTTTGCTTCAATGCCAGCAACTTCAATGTTGAATCTGGTTCTGTCACCATTAGTAGACAAATATCGAAAGTATCTTTAAAATAGTTAAAGATTGCTTTTTATTTGGATCTGTATACGAATTACTTTAATGAACTTACTTTTGAGCCAATTCTAATTCGTGAACCGCCTGTAGTACAATTTCTAACGTTGACTTTTCATCCTTGAGGATCGCCATTGCCAAGCGTTGTAAAACTACTGCAATGTTAAACAATAGCACCTATGCAAAATTTCAAATAAAAATTATGCTTAGGTAAAGAGTTAAGTGCTAATACGCTTAAAATGTGTTACCGTATCCTGAGGAGCGACACGCCTTGCCTTTAAAAGCACGAGTTTCGCTTCTTTGAGTTTATTAGCTCGCACGTTAGCACGTGCTAAATATTGCATCACTTCAATATTGTGATGCCTATAGAACTTTTTCATACAATTCTCATACATTTGTATAGCACTTATATACTGTTTTTGCTCCACATAAACGTGAGCTATATTTAACCAAACATCAGAGAAGTCTGCAGTGGCTTCGCGTACTTGAGCAAAAATGTCTCTTGCTTCAATAACACACCCTTTATGTGCAAGAACTGCACCAATACCGTTTGTGGCCCAAATATTTCGAGGATCGTTACGAAGAACCTAATAAAAGCATAATAAATAAAGAAAAAGTAAATATATCTTTTTTTATAAATAATCTTTTGTATTAGCATGAAGCGTATGTAATCATTTTATATCCACCTATTGAAACTAATTACAATTTTCGACTGACACTTTTAACAAAAGGATTTAATGTTTTTGGCGCTATATTTCAAAGATTGATTGAAAAGAGTAAAGGAAGAATATTTTATTCTCAATCGACGAACATGTACATCAATATAAATAAAAAGATATAAAAATATGAGTATGATACGCAAGGTAACACTCTACAAAGGTAGAAATTAGCAGTTATTTCATGAAAGGACATGCTCAAGTTCATAGTAGTAATTTTAATAAGAGATATGTATAGATATAGTATATATATAATCTGAGTTTCAAATATAAATCTGATATTCCTTACTTGCTTATAAATGGATAGAGCTTTTTCCTGGTGTTTCTTTTCCTTGTCCTTGTCTTTTGATGGTTGATGCAGTGCTTGCAGAGAAAAATTTCCTAAAGCTATTAAAGAATATGCGTCTGTTGAAGTAGACGGATTCTTTAGGATTGTTTCGAAATTTTTTTGTCCCAAGGCGAACTGCATTTTTGCCAAATGCAGGTTTCCTAAAAGTGATCTGCGAAAGGTAAAATATATTTTTATTTTATTAATAAAATATAGTTGCTTAAATCCTATACAGCATTCAATTCCCATATAGCGTCCAAAACTCACCTAGCATCTGGATTTTCGTTATTAATATTTAAAGCATCTTTAAAAAAATCAGAAGCAACGAATATCAAGCCTTTATCTCTAGCCATACAACCCAAACGCAAGTAACAATCAATGTAATTAGGATGTTCCTTTAAAATGTCCTTATATAACTTATCAGCCATGTCAAAGCAGCACATAGCCTCATTCAATCTTGCCAAATTGTATGTCATCGTTACAGAAATAGAATCATAGTATTGTATGTCATTTGAAGCTTCTGACTTGGCACGTTCTAATGCTTCTACTAGCTTTTCTTTAGCTAATTTAAGATTACCAATTCTATAGTATAGTGATGCGACATTATTTAGTATCTCAGCGGGAATATCGGCTTTAACTTTTTCATAAAGTATATTCGTTGCAGTTCCATATGCATTTAATGATGCTTGTAAGTCATTTTGTTCAAGAATTTGTGCCAATTCTATCCATGCCTCGATATCATCGGGAAATTGTTCAGTAACTTTTTTCAGATGTAATTTAGCCATGTCACGCTTCGTTTGTGAATTTGAGTTTGCATACAGTGAGCCAAGAATTTTCATTGTTTCATAATTTCCAGGCTGAATTTTTAAAACCTTTTCAAAACATTGTGCAGCCTAAAACAGAAAAATAAAATAATACAAAATATGTATATAATCTTTTTAACATGTCTACATTTTCACTATCACCACGATATATATACATCTGCCCCAAACCGTAATGAGGAAGCACAAAATATGGTGGAGCAATTTGTGTGGACTGATAATAGTACTGGAAGGCCTGGTCATAATCGCATTGCGCGTGAAAGGAACGTGCCAGTTGGTAGCAACTCTCTGCACGCATTGCTTCATTTTCAGTGTTATGAAATGCGTGTAAGGCCAGGTGTTGCACCTTTTGGTAGTCCTTTTTGAAAAAGAAGTGATTAGCTAAGTGATTTAGCACCATAGGACTAGTGGAATCTATTGTATATGCTTTGGAAAGCATTTGTACGCCTAGTTTGTTGGAATCGGGCTCATGGAGATTTAACTTGAGAATAGCCAGGCCTATAAGAGCTCCAACGCAGTTTGGATCCAATTCAAGTGCACGCTGAAACGCTAGCTTTGCTTTATCCTGACAGTTCATTTTCAAAAAGCAGTGACCCATTCCCATTCGCACATTTGCTGGACAGTTCGGGTTAGTTCTAAGTGCTTTCTTATAAAAAGCAAGCGCACCCCGAAAGTCCTTCTTGTTAAAAGCTATGCATGCTTTACCGATAAGGGAAGGAATATTCGATGGTGATTGATTAAGCACAAAATTGAATTGGGCATCAGCCTGTTCCATTTTGTCACCTTCCAGCAGGCAGAAGTATGCGCGTCCTAGTAAATGATTTTGGTCGTACATGATTATCTTGTCGGCCGTTGTGTACAAATTCGTTGCCTTCAGAAATAATTCTCGCTTCTTGTCCTTCGATTTTTCTTTATTAGCTTCCTGTACATAGTGTGCTGCTAGCATATCTAATGCACGCATTTGATCCTTTTCAAAGTCACGATAGTCTATGTTTCCTTCGTCACGAGCAATTTCCAAGAGCCTTATAAAATCGCTTGTTTTCTTTTGTTTGTAATATTCCAACTGAAATAGTTTGTTATATATTTCGTTAACCTTAAAAAAATCGAACATTAACTCACCGCTACATTGACCCATGTATTTAATTGCGAGCGTTCCTGTCGCAAAATTCCCAAAACTTCTTGGCATTCTGGCAATTGGTCCGGATGTACCTCGATAACCTAGAAAGTGTCAATTCGCTAAAGTACAATAGTTGCTTTAAAAAAGGTGCCTACCTCATCAGTATCCCTTAAGGGAATTTCAATAGATGCAGCCATTCTCATGTACTTTGCATAAATACAAAATTCCCAAAATAATTACAAACGCAAAAAAACTGAACTTGCCCAACACGTCCTAACTTATTCGCGCAAATTCTTATTTACAGGCATGTATTTTCCCTACCAACAATTTTTTGTAATCTGTGGTACCACTAGAGAAGGTAAAACAAGTCTACGATTAGAGAATATAAATACATATAAACACATCTTTACACGTACGATAATTTGTCCCTCATGGGACAAATGTTAGAAACACCTTATCTATGCAGTAAAATAGTATTTCTATGCCAATACTTTGGTTTTTTGATTATAACACTTAATATGTTTAACGCCGGTTACGTAGCAAACAGATTCCTATAGCCAAGTTTAAGATGCGTAAACGAATATTAGACTTAAAACCAATTTTCAATAAATTTGGTTAAAACTATAACGCAACAAATTGATAACGCTGAAAAAGCGCATATCGACAGAATATCATATAAAAACTCACAAGTGTGAACACGAAAAACATAAAATGCTATGACTAATCTCGACAGTGCTTAAAAAACACAGAAGGAAGTCATAACGATGAGCTTATATAGCGAATTTTGTACATTAAAAGACACCGACAGAAATCGGTCATGAGGAGCGTTTGCATGTTCCGAAATAGCTATACGATTTGCCAGTCAAGTTGAAACAAATTTTGTTGCAAATAAAACGCTGAGCTAGAAAAATTTTGTTTGTTTTTCAATGGCGTTTGTTTTCTTTTTTGGCCCCAAAATGCTGCAATGCTCTTTCTTGCTGCCCTATTTTGAATTTGGATCTCGCTTCTCCTATTGTGTTTAAGGCCTAAGACAGATGTTATGTTACTGCGAATGCTCGCTGATATCGATTTTTTGCTGTGTGTGATGTGCACGTGCTATTGCTGCAGGCTTGCAACTGTTTCAAAAATAACCTCTTTGCATTCAGCGGCAACCCCATTTACTACACAATTATAAAATTCTATTAACAGATATAATTCGGGTAACTCTGATGCGCTTTGGCTCCAATGAAATATCATTGTTTTTTACATATGCATATGTATATTCCCGTAATAATATATATATGTATACATACATAACATATAAGCAACGACGCATTTTCAAAAATTCACCGCTAAAAAATTTTTATTAATGGAATCAATAGCAAGAAAACTAAACAAATTTATTGTTATAATTTTCAACTTCAAATGTTTGCATCTATTTAAAAAAATCTGAAAATAACGTTTTTCAAAGTAATGCGGATATCTCGTGGATATCACTTGTTAACCCACTCTTGCACAGAAGAACCCTCATATCATGGCCAGTATCAACACCTCATTAAGAAATGGGCTTTTAAAAATACTTTTATAACCAAAAAGTTCTAAATCACTAAAAATAAAAATTCTAAAAATAAGTTTTCAAACCCTCTATCATGAATTGTAGGGTATAAATAAACGTTGCTACAAATCAAATCAACTACCAACTAGACATGGAAGCCAAAAAAATAGACTACAAAGAAATATGTTTTAATATATAATAATGGCAATTTGCAGTTAGGTATAATAGCAAGCAAGCAGAAGAACCAACTAAATTTATAGCCTATAGTATAATTGCTTTTCTCGCCAAAAAATTCTACTCATCCAGGTTTATCAGATATATAACTAACAAATTTACTCATTTAATGTATTGTAATGAGGATGTTTTACTGATTGTTTTTTCAACTTATTATTTTGTTTTCGTTTATAGTTTTCGTATTTTTTTACATACGGATAATACAATAAAGCAATAAGAGTACTCACTCATATGCTTACACGCGCAAGTATGCGCACATCTACGAAGTGTGTAAAATTTACACTGTAAATTGATCTGCTTATGACGCTGTTTGGTGCTGTAATGTGCTGCTTAGAAAACAGCTGATAATGTAAAGTTAATGTTACGAAGCTGTTAATGCAACAACTGTGGAAACCAAACAAATAATATACAGATGCCATGGTAGCACAGTAAAAATGCTGGTGATTTGTTAAAATTTCTTTTTTTCATAAAAGTGTTGACATTTCATTATTAAATACGCGCTGCTATATTTACGTAGTTCAAGGCTTTAAATGGCTTAAGATTTTTTATGTGAGTACCCCTTATATGTTTATACATGTTTTTACTATGTTATTAATATTAAAATAATCAGTAACAAAATGATAATTATAATGAAATTAAGAAATCGCAGAGTTATGAATATAAAGTACTATTAATTGTTTCGTAAAGTATAAGTGTATAAGTTCCTGCGAAGGTTTGATGATGTTTTTTGGTACCAATATCTATCGTTCTTCCTCAAATCTGGTTTCGTCGTTATGCCATCTTCAGTCTTTATTTGTAAAATTAATTATAAGCATATTAATTACGTAAGGAAAAACAGGACTGTGCTTTTCAAATTTCGGCATAAATATATCACAGTGAGATAAGTCCCATTTTGTTGTTGTTTGTTTTTGGAGCTCCAACATCAACAACATCAGTTGCGTGGGGTCTCGTCTGGTTTTCACGTTATGGTCCTTTGAGGTTTTAAAATTTTTAAACCTATATCTCCTAAACTCGAAAAAATAGCTACATTCATTGGTGCCCATGGAAAGTTATTCGAATTATCTTTCATTTATGTGAGAAAAACTTTATTGAAAACCGTTTACTGCAGAAAAATTAAATTTCATAATTTATAATCACATTTTTTTCCATTTGTTAACTATTTTCTAAGTAAAACGTATAATTCAATCTCGCGATTTTTCATATAAATTTTTATATAAATATATATATATACCAGAAACGCTTTGAACAACAACGGCATATTCAAGAAACTGTTGTTGTGCTTACGTGATTGCATGTTGAAAATGCATTTTTTCCTAAACTCCTGCACCGATTCGGATGATATTTACTTCTATAAATAGGTAAGAGGTACTGTCTTAATATTGTGATAAATATATAGGTCAATTATACAGTTTACTTAGAAAAACATTAATGAATGGAAAAAAAGTTACTAAAAATCTAAAATTTCGTTTTGCTCTAAAAGTAAAGGGTTCTCAATAAAATTTTGTTTTACATAAATGAAAAATAATTCGAATACCTTTCCAAGGAGAACAATAACATATAGCGATCTTCTACAGTTTAGGAGATATAGGTATGAAATTTTGAAACTTCAATGGACCATAGCTCTGAAACCAGCCGAGACCCCATGCAATTGATGTTGTTGTTAGAATTCCAACAACAAACAACAACAAAATTGGAGTTATACCACTTTGGTATGTATATTCCCAGATTTCTTACTCTTTCGATACTTGGTATTTAATTTTAAATCAAACGAGCAAAACGAGTCTGGTCTTCTTTGTTTTTCACGTAAAGCCCGACGAATCGTTGTATTGAGGTTAGGATTTCGATAATGGCTGTGGTTGGTGTTTCTCCTGCTCTTGCAAGTAATTTCTAATAACATTTTAAGTAATAAGTCATTTAAAAAGTTCTTCGTAATGCAAAAATGCAATAACTGGCATCGTTTATTTTAAGCGTATTAATTAGTTAGCATGTGAAAAAAACATTTTTTGTGCCCTAACTTTTAATAATTACAGATCGCCATTGTATCTAAAGTTATATATTTTTTTCCAGTTCGATCTAGCGTTGGAATTGAACTTTGGGCTTCCTCGGGTCCCAAATTTCCATACGAATACAAAGAGCATCTCCCACGAGAGGAGACGAAAAATTCCCGATCTATTTCTTTCAGTCCCGATGGACACTATTTTGCATATAGCAATGAAACTGAAATTAAAGTTCTTCGAACTTCAGATTGGGAATTGAAGTGCACACTATCACGTCCCAAAGCTTTTTATTTAAAGTTTTCGCCACGTGGTAGTTACATGTGCACTTGGGAGCTTTATACCGTCACCAAGGATAAGCCAGAAGGCGCTCATAATATGTTTGTGTACGAATTGGAGACCGGAACTGAGGTGTTCTCGATTGTACAAAAGAATCAAACGGATTGGGAGCCTTCGTGGTCGGCTGATGAATCAGTATTTGCTATAATGGTAGGCGGAGAGGCACTGTTTTATAATCTTGGTGAAGG
The DNA here is from genome assembly GCA_949629155.1 of Myopa testacea. Taxonomy (NCBI): domain Eukaryota; kingdom Metazoa; phylum Arthropoda; class Insecta; order Diptera; family Conopidae; genus Myopa; species Myopa testacea. Next base: position 14,100,492 of record OX451348.1, on the reverse strand, counting down.
TAATGCTGGATTTAAGTCTGCATCTCGAAAAATCGGTGGTAGCCGTGGTGGTCTATTATCGCTTAGTCCTGGCAGTAGTCCTCCATTTGTAGCTCTGTATGCACCAGGTGTAAAAGGTGCACCTTCTCAGTGCAAGATCTACAAATATCCTGCGCTATCACAAAACCAAGGTATAGCTTGCAAAAGCTTTTTTCAGGCAGATAGGTTGGATATGCTTTGGAATAAACGTGGTACTGGTTTGATTTTGCTAACTAGCACTGAAGTGGACAAGAGTGGTGCTTCATATTACGGAAACCAAGCGCTTTATTTTATGGCCACTAAAGGAGAGTCGTGTTCGGTGCCATTATGTAAATTTTTATTATCTTATTTATTTGTGTTTTTAACCAGCTTAAATTACAGCTAAAGAGGGACCAGTGCATTCTGTAAAATGGAGTCCAAAGGCTAATGAATTTGTAGTCGTCTATGGATTCATGCCTTCAAAAGCAGCTTTATTCAACTTAAAATGCGACATCGTCTATGATTTCGGCGAAGGACCCAGAAATTGCGCTTATTTCAATCCATTCGGAAATCATATCCTTTTTTAAACCTCTTTTATAGGGCGTCATTATTTTTGAAAGTGGAGGGTATTGATTAGATAGTTTAGAGTAGCTTGCGGTTGAAAATTAGTGATTAGCGACTTTTACCGGACTTCAGTGAGTTAAACCAAGCAAAAATAGCAAATCCATTTACACCCTTCCATCTTTGGGTGTAAATTTAAGTCTTAAAAATATTAATTCCAGCATTTATTAGAATATCAGCGAGAAAAAAATAATACTAGAGTTACCGAGATATCAGATGTAATTATAAAGGTATTCTATGTTCCCAAGTAAAGGCTTTGGGAATGTGTTGCAAATTTCTCGTATGCCATTTTTAATTCCCTGCAGATCAGATAGAATTGATTTGATTGGTGACTTCGTGTAAATATAGGTTTGATACTTATAGTAAACTACGGACCTATATACAGGGTGTTTAGCATAAGAGGGGACAAATGACTATGACGTGTAGTTTGGGTCGAGACAAGAAAAAATCGTATGGGACGGCGGGTCAATTTCCCCAAGTTTAGATGGGATGGGATATTTTATAAAAATCCGACTTAACATCGGAAAAAATAATATTAAAAAATTACAGTTACACCTAAATACTTGCTCCTCAATCTCCTTTTGAAATTAGACACCTTTGTCAAACGCTTTTTGTTTTGAGAAAATGAATTCCAAACTACAAATTTTAAAGAAAAATTTAAAAAAAAAAATTGTATAGCCATTTAAAAAAAAATTTGTTAATAAGTATAAATTTTCTTCAAAATAAAAAATTCTGTAATCAATTGTAGAGAAAATGCTTTAAACCGGAAGGTTCTATCTATATCTATATTACGAAACATACTTTCCTTTGAAATACCAATTTTTTGGCTACTTGTGTATTATTACTGGTAAAAATATGGAAAAAGATATTGATATTTTGATATAAATGACGAAAACTACAAAACATAGATAATTTGTGTTTGAAGCACTTCCTCTAGAATTGATTAGAGAATTTTATGCTCGGAAAAAAATTTAGTTATTACAAAAAAATTAATTATTTTCATTAATTTTCTCAAAAATTGTTTGAGGTAGGAACCTAATTTAAAAATGATATTAAGAAGCGGATATTTGGCTTTGAAAATCAGCAAGCAAAAGTTATCTAGATGTAACCATTATTATACCCTATACCTTAAGGTTAAGGGTATATTCATTTTGTCACGAAATGTGTAACGCATAGAAATAGAGAGGATAGGTATAGAAAAGTATGTATATTCTTGTTCAGCGTGACCTCCTGAGTCGATTTAGCCATGTCCGTTCGTCTGTCTGTCTGTTGAAATCACGATCACAGGAGAACCGGTGAAAATATCGAATGAAATTTTGTATTGAAAATGGGAAAAATCGGTCCACGACCACTGCTATTTTTTATTAGAAATGTGATATCAGCGTTCGTTTTTGAGTTATGACAACAATTTCATTCCTGGGTATAGAGTAGCAGTATCCGCTAATATGCCAAATATGGGCGTGATCCGCCCACTTTAACGTTACACAGGCAAAAAAGGGTCTTAAATGGTTATGTTGTTAAATATATAAACTTTACATAACCTAAATAAAACTTTACATAACCACTTATATTCCAACAAAACATTATAACAACAAGACTGGGCGCGGCCCTCCCACTTATACACTACTTATACAGTATAGTTCATGAAAACAAATTTATTACCACGTAAATAAAGTTTAAATTCTGACACAATAATAAAACAACTAAGGCAGTTATTTTGTTTCTAAAACAGGTAACGACCACGCCTACTATTTATACAGAGACTTACATAGGACTCATGAAGCCCGGGACGGTTAGTCAACTTGCGGCCCCAAAAATTCCTAGAATTCAATAAGTCAATACTTATTGATTTCCAATACTGCCGCCCCCGAAATTATGTCGCACCGGGCGGACTGCCACCACCGGCCCCCTAGCTACGCCACTGTATTTATACCCGTCTGTTATTAAATGTGATTATAAGGTAGCTTTTCTTATAACCACATATTTCCTCTAGTTTCAGTTAGTATTTCACTCTATGATGCTACTGTTCTGCAATGAGAAATCTAAATAAATCAAAAATTTAAATAAATAACTCTGCCCTCCCATACGATTTTTTTCTTGTCTCGAACCAACCTTTATGCCCTAGTCTTTTGCCCCTTCTTATGCGAAACATCCTGTATAGACAAAAATATAACCTTTGGAATGTTTCCCAATTATCATTAAAATGGCGTATTGGCGAATTTATTTTCTATACTATTTGTTCAAATCATAATTTTCTTAACTCCTTTGCACTTATGGTATTAGCTGGATTTGGAAATCTTCCAGGAAACGTGGAAATATGGGATTTAAAAATGAAAGAAATGATTGCGAACATTAAATGTCCAGACAGCACTTTTTTCCAATGGAATCCTAATGGAGAATATTTTGTAACTGCAACTACGGCACCGAGATTAAGAATAAGCAACGGGTGTGCTGAAAAAACATCACATCTAAATTGCAATTTTAATATTAATTAATAACTTCTTTAGTTTTAAGGTATATCACTACTCTGGAGCTCTGTTGCATGAGACAATGTGGCCAGAAGGGCAGGAGCTATTGGGTGTGGAATGGCAGCAATTTCCCGAAAAAACCTTTACTGAGCAACCCATAAATAAGGTCAAACAGGAAGGGATCAAATCTAGCCAACCTGAAGCGAGCAAGAAAGCTTACACACCACCACATTTGCGATTAATAAGCGAGGGAAAAAATCCTATACAATATGTCCCAATTCCGGGCCTGGTTCTAGGTAAGCAGATATTCGAATAAGCTTTTCGCAAAAAATGAAATAACGTATAGAAATTAATGCAATATCAGTTGAGAAATTCAATAAGGGTTAAGTTTACATTCTTTGAAGACTAGCAGCTAAACAAACTAAAAATAAAATTAAAAAGAAATTGTAGACTGTTATATTGATAAATTTAAAATGGATATTTGTTTTCATAATTGTATTAAAGGTGGTTACACATCACAATCAACTCGCAAATCAGCCACGAAGACTAACCAACCAAAATCTAACAAAGCCAAAACAAAAAAGGATTCCAATGCTTTCGTTCCCTCGGACGCAGCTAATACAAACCTAACTACCACAGCCAATAACGGCGAAATTCAGCGGCGCCAACATCCATCAAAGACGCCGGATCAGCAATACAAAACATCTAAAGGCATGACCGCTCCTGCAGCCCAGAAAGAAAATGGCAGCATACTAAAAATTGAAAGCAAAGACTTTATTCCACAACAACACCAACTAAAGAAAGTTTCTTTTAGTTCTGAAAAGGAGAAGAAAATTCGTAACGTTGCTAAGAAATTATCAGACATAAAAAAATTAAAGGCACGTCAAGGTAATGGTGAAACTTTGGAACTAAACCAAGTTAACAAAATTTCAATGGAAGCCAAGTTACTGGATGAACTCAAGGCTCTCAAACTTTCCGCTACATTGCCGAAAAATACCTCAGATTTGGTGGAAATTGCATAAATCAATTTTATCGTTAATCAATTTTGTATCATCTGTATCTAGTTTTGTTGAAAATCCTTTTATTTAATTCGACCTCCCTTCATTTACTTAAATTCGAAGTTGTAAACATAAAATAGCTTTCATTTTAATTTCAATTTATATCATCATGGATCAGCAATCCAAAACATCTAAAGACGTGACCACACCTGCAGCCTAGAAAGAAAATGGCAGCATTCCAAAAATTGAAAGCAAAGACTTTCTTCCACCACAACAACTAAAGAAAGTCTTTAGTTGTGAAAAGGAGAACAAAATTCGTAACGTTGCTAAAAAGTTATCAGACAAAGAATTTAAAGGCACGTCAAGGTAATGGTGAAACTTTGGACCTAAAACAATTAAACAAAATTTCGATGGAAGCCAAGTTACTGGACGAACTCAATGTTCTCACTGCTACATTGCCGAAAAATACCTCAAATTTGGTGGAAATCGTACAAATTATTTTTATCGTTGCTCGGTTTTGTATCATCTGTATCTAGTTTTCTTGAAAATCCTTTTATTTAATTGAACCTTCCCTTTATTTACATAAATTCGAAGTTGTAAACATAAAATAGCTTTCATTTTATTTTCAATTTATATTTAATACAACGAATGTGATTATTTTAAATGAAACTCAATGTTAAATATTGATAATAAAACGAGCATTTTGTTTATATATTTATTATGACGTACAATCCATGTAACTACAGTATAATATTTTACTTATTCCAGTTAGACTCCTTCCTTAAGGTTTTCTTCCCGTCATCTTGTAGCGGCCCGTAGTATTCTTCGTGTTTATATTTTGACCGCATGTAAACAATATACCCTATGACGCCAGCAAAACAGGCAAGCCCAACACTCATGACAGCAACGTTCTAAAATAGAGCGCGTTACGAAAATAATTGCATATATTTCTATGTAATGCAGTTTCCTACTGGCTTTGTGTACAATTCGAAATTCAGCAATCTGAAGACGTTAGTCGTTTTGACAGATCGCAAACCATTGCCGCCACTTGTCTCTGATTTTGCTGTGCTTTTATCGGAACCCATTCAAATATTCAAGTTATCCAAGTTGTCTATAACAATTTTTACGCAACAAGGCCTAGGCTTATCGAATTGGTTTATGCAATAGTATCAATCGTCAGCAGATTTGCGTGGTTTACAGTTCGGTGAAATATAGTTTATAGTTGATTGTAGTTGTCAACCGTCCAAAATAACTTCAGTATTTAAGTTTTCGGCTTTAATTTACCATAGGACAATCACTTAAAATTTGTTGTTGTTGTAGTTTTAGAACAAATACAGAATAGCTGCCAAACTCAGATTTTATTTTCCGTTATTTGGGACCGTTATAATCGGAAGTGGTCATGTTTTTTCGGGGGCTGGGGTTATGACAGCTTGAAGGTCAAATAAGTTGTTACGACTTGACTAACTGCCCCAGCTAGCTCTGTTTGCAGGGCGGAGCTGTCGACCCGTCATGCCGGCCGTAGGGGTGTAACAATAACTCAAACTTATAACTAACATTTTCGCACATTACTCACGTCCTTTTCATCTGCCCTCTGAAGGCTTATCCGTCCCTTCCCCCTTCGGAACACATTGAGATCGGCAGGGGAGCTCCGATCCTGTTGTTGTTGTTGTTGTTTTTGGCGGTGGTTACAACAACAACAACAACTCTTGCTCACTTCCGGTTCCGGTGTTATAGCCGTTTGAAAATCGAAATTTAACCGCTTGTATCTTCTGAACTATAGCAAATATCCGGTTGTAATAGGTACCGTTACAAAGGTAAATTGAATATCTTTCATTTATGTAATATAACTTTTTATCGAGAACGTTATAGTTTTCGAGAGAAACGTAACATTAGATTTTCAGTACTTTTTTTTTCAATTCAATAATTTTTTTCTATTTAAAATGATAAATAAATCTACATAATTTTGTGGAAAATAAGAAACTAGAGATTATTATCTTTCTACGTATATTTTTTTCATTATTATAGGTGTAGGAGTGCAGGAGAAAACGCTTTTTCTAACATAAGTACTCAGTCCTTTTTTTTTAGAATTCTACTACTACACTTTGTATGAGTTGTTTTGCCTTACTAGTTTGCAGCTATGTTCGCGGTGTGTAGAAATTTGAAATTATGTCAGTGGTTACTTTTACCGTTATCGTTACAAGCAATTGTGTCTTTGATTGTGCATAGTGTTATTAAAACTGAGTGCTATTGTTTGTGTTTATTTTATATACTATATTATGAACTCAATTCAAATATTTGAGTTATTTAACATGGAGAAGGATGGTCCCATTACATTGGATATCATCCGAAAACTGCAGGAGTGGAATATGCTCGCAAAGGAGAAATGTTTGAAATGTCCAAATGGGCATTTTTATAAGCTGCGTAAGTGCACCCATTCAAAGGATGGATATAAATGGCAATGTTGGCAGACATATAAAAACAGCAGCAAGAAGAAAGTAGCGTGCAAGTCCGCTAAGTCTATTCGAAGTGGGACATTTTTTGAGAAGTCGAGACTGTCTCTATATAAGATAGTTGCATTCTCCCACCTTTGGTTGGAGATCGCAATATGGAAATCGCGCGATTTTTTTCATAAAAATTTTACAACAAAAAAATTAAAAAAAGGTTTCGTACAATTTTTCATTTGCTTACAGCCGCAGTATAAATTCCAAGTTTGGTTAACTAGCGCTGATGTAATATAATGTACCACGGTTGCTATTTTTGAAAACAATTTAATTGTGCAATTCCAATAAAAGGTTCATTGTAACTTTAAAATCGTGTTTTTTTCTAAAATACTGAACCGATCCTGATGGAAAAAAAATCCAAAAAAGGTAAAAATATCTAGTTTCTTAGTATTGAGATAAATATATGGGTTAATTATACATTTTGCCTAGAAAATTAGACATGAATTGAAAAAAAAAGTAGTGAAAAATCTTAAATTCGTTTTTCTCGAAAACTAGAAGTTTTTCGATGAAATATAATATAATATAAATGGAAGATATTTTTAATACGTTTATAACGGTACTAACACTAATCGGATATATCTTACTGTTTAGGAGATATGGGCTGTCAAAGTTCAAATTTCAAACGGCTATAACACCGGAACCGGAAGTGAGCAAGAGTTGTTGTTGTTGTTGTTGTAACCACCGCCAAAAACAACAACACCAACAGCAACAACAACAGGATTGGAGCTCCCCTGCCGAAATCAATTTATGCCCCCCCTTCCATGTCCTTACATCCACCCAACAATTTGAACAATTAGCAACGCATATATTTTCTTTACTTCATTACAATTTCTTTACTTTCTAACATTCTTATTACTAATTGTCTCGTACAAAATTCTGCTCCCTACAGACTGACTGTGGTACCTAAATAAGTGCGTCGTGCGTTGCGTTTCTGTCAAAATGAGATTGGAACACACAGTCTTATGGAAGTGGCTGAAATAAGAAACGCACTGACGGAGACCACTTCGAATTTCCAATTTTGACATGCGCTATGAAGTGAAGTTGGCGGCAGATATCAGAAAAATGTTCATGTGCGTGTGAATGTTTAAAAACTTTTTGTCAAAACATATGGCGACGCAACGCTGTTATTTCGGTATAGCGCAGCGTAGTTTCTAAGGCGCAGTGATAAACGCAACGCAAGACGCACTTATTTAGGCCTGAACTTTTCAAACTTTAAAGGGCTATAACTCTGAATATGTGAACTCTGGTTATGTCGACAAGCGCTTTATTTAAGCCAATATGTTTATAAGTATATGTGTATATATGTAGAAGGTATTTACTAAATGGGTATGGATATAATTTTACGTTGTAGCTTAGTTATTTTTTTTTCCAATGTATTTTTCTAGTTCTATCAGAGGGTGAATTAAGTATTGAATTGAAATTAGTTTTTATTTTTGGATACGAACAAAACTAAGCGATTTTAAAGGGTATTGCTGCTTACAACTAGCACATTCCTAGCAACTTTATTTTATCATGTATTTCGCCCCTGTTTTTGTGTTTTAGTGATTGTATTTTCTATGTAAGTTTATTATATACATATATATAAGTGTATTTTTTATCGCTTATCTGGCTCCGGATCAGTTTAATATGCCCCGCTGTGTCGTGCTGGTTCCCGGACTTTAATGTTTTCTTCCTGTTGTTCCCTGGAGCCCACCGATCGCCCTGGTGCGTGGTTTCTTTTGGATTCTCGTGTGGCTCGTGTGTGACTATATGTCCTTAAGTATGTCCTTTTATAACTCTTGTACACTCCTTTTTTTTGTACTTGCGCTTAATTAAAATTCAAAAAACTTTTCTTTATGCTACAACGCGGCTTTATTCTAGCGGGGCTCTCTGATCAAATCTTCTTCTGCCTTCCGAGATTTTTCTCTACACCTCGGTGTATTTCCCGTGCTCCTGCTGTAGTTTCTGGACTCCTTTCTTTCTGTATGCCTACTCTATTCGGCTTGCGGAACTTTTCCCATTTAATTAAATACACATATTTTCCGTTGTTGCTACCCAAGTTTCTATTTCTTCCCCGACGTTCTCGAATTTTCTGTCGGACGGACATATTTTCCCCCCTTCACCTTCTACCCGCCCCCATCAATTTCCTAATATCAAATCAAATTTTCGGTTTCGCAACCAGGGGCTCACAATTGTGTAGGTAGGCAGATTTCTTATTCTGTTGGACGTCAATTCCTTCACCCTGTTTCATTCATTAGAATTTTATGTTTCCAACTGGCAATGCTGCTACTATGATACCATACTAGCTTACGGCAACTTGCGTGGGGAATAATACTCTAAAAAAAACGCTTGTTCTCAATAGCATATTAATATCATATTTTGGCATATGTCATTTGAAGTATAATTTTTAACCGAAACAAAGTGGTACTAATGAATTTCACTTATCGGAACAAATCTACTTTAGCCCATTACACCGGATTTTTTTCTAGGAATTCGGTACCCGCAGTAGTTTTGTATATATTCTTATATTTTGTATATATATATATTTCACGCCCACATTAATCACGAGCAGAGTAATTTTTTTCCACCATTCGAATTTTATCGCACTTCTACACATTTGGTAAAAAAAGAATGAAAAAAGAAAGATCGGATTTAATGGGCTAAACTAGATTTTTGCCCTATTTTCCTGCATATTGACTTCACAACTCTTTACATTATTAATACAAAAAGTCAGTATGGTCATGTAATATATTGAGAGTAATATGTGTACATACAAGTTTGGCATCAAACCGACGATCATGTATAAACCACCCTAAATAGATGCTAATTTTCGTTGCTATTCAATGAAAGTTGCATATGATATTTTACTGATTGTTCTGCACCCACTTGTCAGCCAGCAGACTGGCAAGTAAAATTGGTATTGAAATTGTTTGGAGAACGGTTTGTGAGCCGCCTAAGAAGCAGAGATATCTCTGCTAAGAAGTTGGTGCCTGGCTAAGATTTCGTGCCTACTCGGGTGCATTCCAAGAAGAGATGAATTGAAACGGAAGGGATAAATAAAAAAATTAATTCATATCACAAAAACAATATATTGTTTCACTTCACGATGATTTTGACTCAGTTTCTAAGTCCGGTCTTCGTAAAATCGTTTGACTATAAGGATGAATATTTGGATATAACGGAAATGGCGGTAATACTCGACAGTAGAGTTTTGCATCTCGTTTATCATATGCTTACAATAATACAATAATTCGATAGAGGGCTCCTTTCTTTTGCACGCACATAGACAAAGAGAAGCCACTGAAGATTCCAAAGGATTGGCAGGGGTGTCTATATGCATCGGAGAAAGTGCTTGCAGAAATACGAGCGGAGGTGAGTTGATTGCTTCACATTGGCTTAAATAGTTTTGTACTTTTTTTTGCCAATTCTTGGGTTATTAGTAAAATAGAAATTTTTAAAATTAATTTATACATATGCATATTATGAAAAGCGATATCCTGAAAACCAGTTGAGATATCGGCGTTGGATATATGCGTGATTTGAAAGGTTTTTTCTTTCTGAATAACCTTTCTTTAATAAAAATAGGTACGATTATTGTAATAATTGTTTCGAAATTTTCACTTTTGCAGAAAAATTTCACATATCTTTTTAAAAAAATTATATTTTTCTCTTAAATATCAATTAAGATATCAATTAAATATACTTTTTCTGATTGTATGAATAATGTATTAACTATACCATTTTGTATACCAAAGACAAGCTCTTTGAAATATATATTCTGCTTTAACCGTAAGTTTTGTTAAAAAAGTATTAACATCCATTTTAGATATTAAAAATTTCCAATTACATATATCTTTATGTCCCGATATCAAGCTTGGTTTTGGAGATAGCTAGTTTTAATTAATACCAATTATTTTACTTTTAAACTCTTGTAACTTCAACATCGCTTCCTTTCGGAAAAAGAAAAATTATTCAGGATCATGAGTTGCGTTTAACATTTTATATAGTTTCTTATGGTACATTATATAGAAGTACAGTACAACTTCCACAGTCCGGACATGCACCAGTCCGGTCATTCCAATAATTCGGACACCTCTATGTTTCGGACAATTTAAAATTGTTACCTCTACAATCCGGACAATTTTTTTTATGCAAGAATAAATGTTAAAATTCGGGGGTTTCCCGTTTTTTACTCGCATTTTTTGTTATTCATACTTTGATTTATATTTTGCACTATCATTGCTTCAGTTTCAGTTCATTCTTTCGCAAGCGTGTTTGCCTAATTCCATTCCAAGTGCCATGTTTTTAAATAATAAACGCAAACATAAAACGCTAACCTTAAAGGAGAAGTGTGATATTTTACAAAGTCTTGATGAGGGAAAAACTATTAGGCAGGTTGCCGAAAAATTACATGTTCCTAAATCAACGATTTGCGACATTAAAAAAAATAAGGAGAGGATAAAACAATTTATTTCGAATACCTATAATGGACCCGGTAACATTTGAACCTGAATAATGTAATAAACCATTTTCTTAATATGTATGTATAATTGTTTTAGGAAATAGAAAAGTTATGAAAAAAGCAGAAAATCCAGAGTTAGAAGAAAACTCTATAGTCCGGAAAACTCGTTAATCCGACCGGCCCTAAAACTATATGTGTCCGGATTGTCGAAGTTGTACTGTATTTGAATTTTCGGATTAAGGGTGTTTGTAATTGAGTCTGTGGAGAGAAATTGGTAGATGCAGAAGTTAAAGTTAGTCATATGGTTATCTAGGTTGTTCTAGGGAATGGTTTGCATGGTTGGAAATGTATTGAGGTTACTGTTTTATTTACGAGCTATATATGAGCCGTTTATTTTGAAAGTGGCATAAGTCACTTTGTTTTTAAGTCGAGATATTTAAGGGTTTGCGTTTTAACACCTTTAAAAATATGGATGCTAACTTTTGAGAAGATTTTCTTGTATTTGTTATCTCATGATACTGGTATTTTACTCAGTATAAATAATTTCGTATAAACATTAAAAAATCACCACTTTTCATTACGGTAAAGTGACTTAAGCCATTTTCAAAATAAATAGTTAGAATAATTAGGAAAACGACTGACATATATTAATTTTGTCCGACGTATTTTACTGAAGTGATGTTTTGAAAGGGCAGTTAAAATTGTTGAATAAATAACATATATAGTAATAATAATAATTCATAACATCAACATATTTAATATAAAGGTTGGATTTAAGTATTTTTTATTTTAATATTCAAGAAATACAAAAATAATTAGGTCATTATGAAACATATGTAAGTATAAGTAATTTATATGAAAATACATAAGTTTAATTTAATTTTCATCAATAATAGAAGTCCTCGGAAGTCGTGTTTTGTTTCAAATTTTTAAAATAACTGTGGTATATTGGGGGTATATAATTAAGCAAGTCCATCATGTCTTTGTATTTTGCTGAAGAAACAGGACGAAATCCAGCGTATAACGGATCCATCTCTATTTGTGACATAATAATGCTAATTATGTGTACTATATTAGATGTCAGTATAATATAATTTACAAAACTGCACTATTCTTTCGCACTTATAAAAATAAGTCCAATGATCACAACTTTTTTAAAAATACTGAAAATAATTCAAAACAATATTGTTTTTCAACAATGTTTTTATTTCTTTCACACTAAGCCCCGTAATTAATTTCCTGAGTACAGCGACTTACGCCACTTTCAAAATAAACATGTTTGTTATACCGTTAATTTATTATCATAATGTTGTCTTCTGACAAGAAAGTAAAAAACTGACAAAAACCATTTGTCTGACAATTTCGTATTCAGACTATCACGCAAGACAAATAGCGAATATAACTTTCAAAATTATCCGTTTTTTTTGAGGCTGACAAAGCTGCAAAAATTTGTCCTTTCGTTTATTTACAATCGACATAAAAAATAAATAATACGATTGAAAATGGAAGAAGTTTTACTTTTGAGTTTAATTAAACGAGGTGAAATTTTCAAAAATCAATTTAATCTTTGTCCATGATGTTGAATTAAGATATGATGTTTACGAACTCAACATACTCGGTGGCGAATATTCAGATTTATTTTGATATATCGAATAGTCTTCCTTCAGAAACATGACTCCAAAGAATGGACAAATTTTTGTCAGTGTCAGCTTTTTGAGAATAACCCCCATAGTTTGCTTATTGTTTGTGTTTTTAGTATGTCTGGAAATTGTGAGTGGTCATCTAAGTCAGATAGAACTGAGATTTTTGAGATAGATTTTCTAAGGTCATAATTTTATTTAAGGTGCATTGGATTTTATAACAGTTGCTTGCATTTTCATGTATGTAATTGGAAGCACCTGCTGCAGTTCCTTTATTTTTGATTATATATATGTACATAGATTTGCTTATATATAGTATATAGAATTTGAAACAGGTTTAGCACGTTGATTGTGTGTAAAGTTGATGCAAGCGATATAATTAGCATGTTAATTAAACGTTTTTATACATAGATACTCTAGGTTAGTGTAATAGAATGTTTTTCTCCCCATAAAATAGAATAAAATTATTGAAAATCGAAATCTGCTAATAGAATGACTGGTGTACCAATGTTTACCTTCTCAGAAATAATAAAGAAATCTCTGTATTACTTTCGAATTCTAATTCAATCAAAGTAACAATGTTTCCTGTGGGGATTGTGTCCGATGATTGCTGTATGCTCTTTCTAGAAGGTAAACAATGTACGTAAATATGTATATATCGTATTTTTTACACATTTTTCCTTTATTCCATTTTTCTAACTATTTAGATGCTTATATATCTTGCTTATTCACATCAAGGCTGGGTAACTTCTTAGATGAAATTTTTCATAATTCTTTATTAAAAGAGAAAATAAGACATGGCATCGACGTGCTGTATATAGATGACTCAATTTACGGAAATCAACTTTCAGCCGATTCTGATCATCCTAATGAGTTCCAATTACGAGCATTGGTTCATTTTGTGAGACCAAAAGAAATAATCGGTAACAATGGCAATGAATTACCTCAATATATAAAAGAACTTTGTGAAGGATTAGGTATTTTCTAATGTTTAAATTAATACTTAATTTGGCCAATGTTAACAGTTATGAATTGCAAATGTATTAACATTTCAAAAATGTAAAGAGTATATCGAATTTTTTAATTAAACGTGAAACGTGATCTTAGGTGGCGATATGTAGAAATTTGTAATATAAATTTTTTAATATTTACACAATTGTATTAATGAATGAAAAACTTGTTATTAGCACTGGTACATACTCATTTCTATCCAATCCACTTAATCTTCATTCAAGCTAATTCTAAAGCATTATAACGAGAACTCAGTATATAAAAGTATCATCGAAAAGGTTGCTTCGAAACAAGTCGTTTGATGATGATATATGCACCCTTTAAAGGGAAAATGCCTCGACTTTCTCAATATTGTAATAAATATATAGGTCTACTAGCGAACTGCACCCCCCCCCCCCCCCCCCTCCCCCGAACCCCTGCACACTTCGTAGTGCAAAAAATAAAATAAAGAAATCAATTCGAATTCATTTAAATCAGTGATCAATTGCTTTTATTGTAATGCTCTGTGGTAAACAACATGTGTTGTTTTTCCATTTTCGGTGTAAATATACAAAACCGATGGTTTGCCAACGCGCGAACAAGCTACATACAACTGTCCATGTGAGAAAACTGGATACTCTCTAAATTCACTCCACAAATTCCTAAGGATTGGCCTTGCGCCTTATTAATGGTAATCGCAAACGCAAGGCGAACAGGAAACTGAAGTCGTTTAAATTCAAATGGCATATCAGACGGAATCATTGCGATGCGTGGAATGAATACATCTTCGCCTTTGAATTTTCCAGTTAAAATAGTAGCTTCAATTACATAAGCCATCAACCTTTTAATAGCAAGTCTTGTACCATTACACAAACGGGATTGATCGGAACGAACGATTGACGGAACAAAATCGGTTCACGCATTCCAGAGAACATCAATTTCTAACACAATTTGCAACTTATTTTTATATATGTATATAGATTATACATTTTACTTAAAAAGAATTAGTGAATGCAAAAAACTGTTACTAAAAATCTAAAATTAAAATTTTCACCAAAATTAAACGGTTTTCAATAAAATGTTATACATAAATGAAAGATACTTCGAATATCTTTCCAAGGATACCAATGACATTTAGCTATCTTTAACAGTTTAGAAGATATGGGTCTGAAATTTCCAAGTCTTAAGGGGCCATAACTCGGAAATCAGGCGAGAGCTCCACCAACGAATGTTGTTGAAGTTTCCAAATTTGAAAGGCTAATAGTAAGAAAAGAAGGTCATAATCATATTTAAATAGATGAGATAATGCGACACAACTCTGGTTCTTAATGCAGTATGTGTAGTCATTTTATAAAACACGTTGATAATTCCGCTTTATTCGAATGATTGAACGAAAAAGAAAGAGTTCTTGAATCTGAATAGTTCCAACTAACAGAATAGTTATAGTTATTATAGCTAAATAATTCCTCGGAATGATAAAATCCGGATATGTTTGCAAACTCAAACATATCTGGAAGGATACCATGTCCAAATATTATCATGTCCACTGAATGAGCGGGAGTACAGAAGAAATTCATACGAATTAATTTCTTTCGCATAACTAACACAAAGTTATATTTTAATAAAAAATTTTTAAAAACAAACTTAAATTTGTATGAAAATTAAAAAAAAATCATTTCTTAAGCAAAATTTTTGATATTTTTTAAATTCTGATTTAAACAATTTGCCCCCCCTTTACAGAAAATCTATATAAAAGTGGACTACTTGTCCATGTAATACATACTTTTGTTTTCCTTTTGCTTATTATTAAGATTTTTTTTTTATTAAACATTAATAAATTTAATTTTTTTTACTACATTACTACTACTTTTTTATTACACTAATATGGGCATTACACTGCAAACAGTTGATTGATCAAACAGTCACATTGTTTTTGTTCATCCGTGAAAGAACGAAAACTTTTGGCACAGCAAATTCTGTTTGCTGGCGACGAGTGCAAACTGCAAACATAACAGAGTTGTTGTCTGGTGTAATAAAAAATTATGTATGTTCTGAAGTAAAAAAGCTGCACTTATTTCGGAAAAGGGAGGATTGCGTGAAAATAATTGCACGAAGCAACTCTAACTATGTATAAATACTACGGAAAGTGTTTGACTGTTTGTGTTTGCAATGTAACATAGCAAGCAATCAGATATGACGGGAGAGTAAAATACTTCATTTCTTTGGACTGTTTGTTCAAACAACTGTTTGCAATGTAATATGGGACTTTGCAATGTAACATAGCAAGCAAACAGATTTGACGGGAGAGTAAAATAGTTAATTTCTTTGGACTGTTTGATCCTACAACTGTTTGCAATGTAATATGGGCATATCAAAACTATTGAAACAATAAGTTTCAACCATGGAATAACTCGATAGTTTTTATTCGTTAGATAATATTTATTCGAACACTACTCATTTGACAGTTGATTTTTAAATGACTCTCATCTCCAATTTTGTAAGAGGAGAACTTACAGCTGTTTATTAATATAAAAACAATCAGACACCAAACATTGTGATTATCAGATGTCTCTCCAAGCTGTCGATTGAGAACTCTAGTATAAAATAAAGAAGTTTGTTAATTTTATTGGAACATCAAAACTATTGCTAATTTCCGGAAAATGTCGCGCCGTAGTCAAGATATTCCAATACGTCCTCGTTATGGTTACGACGACGAGCCCAACGAAGTTGAACAGTCCAAAACAGTGGACGAATCAATCGACACTAGAACGACTGTAGTTGCAAATAAGTTTAGTGGAAGCATCTCCGGAGATCATTGCATAATGACGTCTTCGTACTCTGAAATACCTTTTTTAGCACAATATTCTGGAACGGACGATTCACTGGATGTTTCTACACCTATAACAGACGATCCACCTCAATCTACGCACAGAAGTGATAGTGTAGAGGCCAACGACGGCGATGATGACGATGACGTTGAGGAAAATGATTCCAAAGGTAGTTCCTGTGGAACACGACGACCCATTAAGCGACCAGATTCCTTGCAGTATGGAGAGTCAAGTGAGCTAACAATATGATTTTCCGAAAGCCATTTAAAGCTTTATTACGTACTGCTTGCAGTGATTCCTTATCAATTGGAGGGGTCTGTGCGACACGAAGGACAAATGCTGCATTTTGTAGCTAGTAACATGGAGCACACCCTAAAAACAGCCAGCCCCGTGACCAGAAAGGATATCAATCACGCAATAGCCGCTGGGTACGCCTCACGCAATAGCACGCCCCCCACCTCGATTGGACTGCTTACACGCCAGTTTCTGCAGTCACAGTTGCCTCAGATAGACGCAAACGTTCTCAATGACATTGAGATCGAGGCCCAGTATTTGGCCACATCGGTTGATAACGTAACGGAAAATTTGTGCAATTTATTACACTCGGTAAGATATTATTTTATGTGTACAGTTCTCGTTTTATGATTCAGGTCATTTTGTCAGATTTCCTCAATCACGGCCGATAATGTGGAGGTGCACAAAAATGCCGTGAGCAAGTTGACTGATAGCATGGATGCCAACATCAAATGCATGTACACAATAATGGCCAAAACAGAGGAGATCTCGAAGTCAATGAAGCCTACTGAGCAGCTGGGCCAACGCATGTATAAATGCAGTTATTAAAATAATATGAACACCCGTAAATATTTGATTTTTTCATTAGACGTGAAATTAAAAGACTTGTGGATATGTTAGAGTCTAATATGTAGGATGCAAGCAGCGCGGACACAACACCCAAGCTGTGGTCGCCAACGTGTCCGTTCATTTAAGTTGCAGCGAAATAGCAGTTTAACATTGCTTTAAAAATACTCTTTAGAATTAAGCTTAAAGATATAAATAGCATTAATATTTCTTAGAAAAGTCAGTAAATAATTAAATCTAGTTGCAGTCACAGCACTGAAAATCAGTTGTAGCACTTTTATTTATAATATACAATTTCTTAACTAGTTCCTTTACAATAATTTATTTACAATATGAATTTAAAACTTCTCTACCTTCGCCTTAATAATCCGTAAGTTGTCCACAGGACGATCGTTCTTATCCGTCTCCGCCATGCCGATGCGTTTGACCACTTGCATGCCAGAGTGCACGCGTCCAAATATAGTGTGTTTTCCATCCAGCCACTGCGTCGGCGCTAGCGTTATAAAAAACTGCGAGCCATTAGTGTCTGGGCCCGAATTGGCCATTGAAAGTATACCGGCGCCAGTGTGTCTCAAATCTGCATGTATTTCATCTGGAAATTCGCTGCCATAAATCGACGTTCCACCGCGACCCGTGCCAGTAGGGTCGCCACCCTGAATCATGAAGTCGCGGATGATACGATGAAACACAACGTTGTTGTAGTAGCCCCGCCTTGACAGTTCGGCAAAGTTGCGACATGTGTTGGGAGCATGTTTCCAGTAGAGTTCGATGGTAATCTCGCCCATGCTGCGACATGGAAAGATTAGTACTGTTTAAAATAAAACTAAGTAGCGAAATGCTTACGTTGTTTCGAGGGTCACAAAATGTGGCTGCCATGCTTTGTCTGGAATACCTGTGACTGTAGAAGAACTGGTTACAAGCATTTTAAGTAGAATAATAAATTACTAGAAATATCTTGATAATTTTCCCTCTTAAAGTAGCACGTCTGCCGTCAGCGAATATAAACAAATAGAAATGAATAAACGTCAGAAACTCCCGAGCATGTGTACTCACCACGCAGCGTATATGTAGTAGCGTTTTTTTTATGAATGGCAGATGGTTGAGATTTCACGGGATTTTTTTGTAACCTATCCCCCTCGCACTTTAAGCAATCTCTTTCACAGTTTTGCTAAAATGTCCCTAACGGCAATGAAAGAAGTAACGTGTGACCTCGCCATCAAATTAAACAGTTCATAAGGCCGTGGTTATGCTATCGAGTTTTGCTTGGCAAGTAGGACATTTTTTTTGTTGTTTTGTGTGTAAACAATTCTCTCTTTTACATTTTTTGTTGTTGTTTTGTGTGTAAACAATTCTCTCTTTTACACACAAAACAACAAAAAAAAAGTCCTACTTGCCAAGCAAAACTCGATAGCATAACCACGGGCTTAGAAGAACGACGAGGGAAATTTCGCTAAAATCGAAATCGCACCCAACTTCATTGCATAATCTTTAATACGTACGGGTAGAGTAGTCTTAATCGCGTTTTTTTTGTTTTTTTTTTTAATGAACTTTACAGTAAGACCCCGCTTAACGCGGGGGATACGTTCCATCAAAATAGAGCGTAATGCGAAACAGCGCAAACGAGGCTATTTTAACATGTAAATAGTACATAATGGGGTTAGGGAAGATTGGTAGAAAATTGGTTAAGTATTAAATTTAATAATTATTTTTTTTTTTTAATAAAAATAAAACCAAACATTTATTTATTACAAAAATAAAAGCAATATAACGAATATACTTATAAAAAGAGAAATAAAATTCTAAGTCAGTCAGATCAACGCTAAACCGAAACAGCGCTAAACGAAACAGCGTTAAGCGGGGTCGTACTATAAACTGTTCCGGATATGTTATGTACATATTTGGAAACCTAGCGCTGCGCACAATTTCGGGGAATCCTCGCTTGAAAAAAAAGAGCGCTAAGCCAAAACAGCGCTAAACAAAACAGCGTTAAGCGCAGTCTTACTGTACAATACTGCACATAAAATGATCTCTCAATTTTATTTTTTGGAATTTCGGAATTCATGAAGTTGGCTACGTTGACTTGTCGACTTCGCGCTCTCTCTGACCTTCATCGTGAAACCGTTTCGCCGGACATGGCGAAAATTCGCGTTCTCGTTGATCGTATCTTTATGCATTTTTGCTCGAATTTCCATAACAGTACGAAAGAAAACTTTAATTCGCTTTCGTTTTTATCGTGTATTTCTTATATTTATTTCGAATAAAGTACTTAATTTTTAATTACTTAAGTCTTAATTTTTTCTTGCAAATGCATAGTTGTTCGCCTTTTCACAACGAAATTACGATTAACTCCAGAATTTGCATTCGTATTGATATTTTTTTATTTGTTCTCCAATATGTTTGAAAATTATGATGTTCTCTAATTATGTAATATTAATCCATCTGGGAAACCTAACATCCCTTTTTGCAGCTACTATATGTATATTTGTGAAACTTCTCTACTTAATAATAAACATAATAATATGTACTTATGTACTCAGAATATATATAATGATGGAAGTTAATTTCGGAAATATTTTATTGGAAAATATTGCAGTACATTCTGCATCATCCATTGATACGGAATGCATGTAATTCTGTACGTATTGTTTGTATGAAATTTTAATTAAAAAAAATAGAATTGAATTGAATTGAAATTTTTTGCGCCTTTTTTCAATATCATTAT
Source organism: Myopa testacea (assembly GCA_949629155.1). Lineage (NCBI taxonomy): Eukaryota > Metazoa > Arthropoda > Insecta > Diptera > Conopidae > Myopa > Myopa testacea. Next base: position 14,080,425 of record OX451348.1, on the reverse strand, counting down.
AAGTTTACAAAATTCAAATTACAATTGTGGACAAAAATTAAAGACTATAATGTATTATCTTAAAAACATATAGGTATAGCAGTAGCATACTTATTAATAAGAAGAGAACATTGAAGAAAACAATAACATGAACATTAAACGCTCTTGCTCCCGGAGCTGACATATATTTAAAAAAATAGAAAAAATATAAAATCATCATAAATCCGTAAATCATAATAAATGAACGATAATTCGAATACCTTTCTACCACCACCAATAACTTATACAGTTTAGGAGATATAGAATGGATATATGTACATGGAATTTCCAAATTTCAAAGGGCCATAATTTGGATAAAAGACGAGTTACTAAAATTGTTGTTAGCGTTAGCATAAAAAACGAATTCGAAGTGTCCTACCTCGTCATCTCTGATAACAACTGCCACATTTAACGAACGCATCCTCAGAAGTGTAGACCTTAAATCAACGAGTAGAAGGTAACGATTTCGTCTCCGTCGTTTTTGGCAAACATATCACTAGTTTTGATTTTATTTGATTTCAAGTTTCATTCGTGTGCGTGAATTGGTAGAGTCCGTCTGGTGTTTGTGTTTTGTTTTTAAGAACTTCCAAACATATGAACACCTAAGTAATATTATTTATTTCAATAATAATTGGATAAAATTAAATTGTATTAAATAATTTAATTATTATTTAAGCAGTAAAATACTTGCCAAAAAGTGCAAAAGATCAATGTTTAGGATTAGGTTTTTTAAACAGGAAAACGAAAACGGGAGGACAAAGAAGAAAAAAGTTGAAATTCGATAAAGCAAAATAATATAGAGGAAATAATGGTAATGTGTAGTAAAAAAGAAGCAGTCAGAAAGTGTTGAAAGAGAAAAAGCAGAAAGATGTCTTCGTTTGTTGTTTTTGGATGTTTTTTTGTAAATAAGTGACGTAAATGTCACAATTCAATACTAACTTTTTTAATTGAATAGTTTGTTTTGTTGTTATTATGTCAAAGTTTTTTTTCTACAAAAAAAGTTGAAATCCACGTGAAAGCATACATTTGCGAAAGTGCGCTATTATAAACACAAACAAAAACCGATGGCAAGAGTATAAAAACCTTGAAATAGGAGAAATCACTCGACGTAGCCGCCGTACAAGAATAAGTAAGTTGCGGAAAATTTATTTTATATTAGAAATTTCTATAAAATCTGTTGTGACCGTAGAAGACAGAAGTTTTTTGGTGTTGCCACCTTTACGAAGAAAAGGTTCTTCTACGAAGAATTTCTTGGTTTTAACATTCTTCAAAAACATAACTAACACCACTTAAAGTAAAAAAGACTATTGAAATACATAGTTATGTCCATAATATTTTGAGGAACGTATCTGTTTCAGCGCATTAGACACGATTTTTTTCCAGGTATTTAGAAATGCGAGAAAATCATAATTGTGAAAACAGCTTACTCGTGATGGATGTGAAATTGATGGTGCATATATTGAAATTGAAGTGTTGTATACCAAATGAAAGGTAATGAAACGGGCTTTTAAATTTATGAAATTTATAATATATTATTCACGTGTTTTTTAAAGGAAAACACTATTTTTTGTGATTGTTTGCCCCTGTTTTTACATAATCTGCATAATCTATAAATCTTTATAATAATCATATCTTTTACATAATCTAATCATAATTAGTTACTTATAGGGACCAATTATTAAAAATATTTGTATACAGTGTATAAGCAAATCACTTTATTTGCATACCCATAACGCTGGGGAACAGTAGTGTTGTATATATATAATTTGTATATACAATATACAAATTATTAATAATTTTAGGTGTAATTTTGATATTCAAAGAAAAATGCCATTTTTGATATAAATTATCGCATGACCATATCCTTTTCTGGAAATTTTCCATAACCGAATCGCAAAGTGGCTGCCCTATGTCCTCGATAGCCTCACGAATTCCATCTTTGAGGTCTTGAATCGACGCTGGGCTGTTGGCGTAAACCTTATCTTTCACGTGGCCCCAAAGGAAGAAGTCGCAAGGTGTTAAATCACGAGATCTCGGTGGCCAATTGTGATCACCTCTACGAGAGATAACAAAGCTTTAGTTTTGCGAACTGTGACTGCAAAATTTTCACCATTTTTGTAGTGAATTTTAATAATTTCAATGCGTTGTTGCAGCGTGTATCGTTACATTTTTAGTAATGGCGTAGTTTCTACTTGTCAAATGTCAAAAGTGACAGCTACTGAAATAGCGGGCTATTCAAAATTACACCTCTTATTGGAAAACCCCTTACGTATCCCGATTTTAGGTGTCAACACTCCATCACGCCCACATCTATCTCATGCAAGTTTTTGTCACCATTCGAATTTTCTCGTAATTGTACATATCTGGGGGGAAAAATCAGGACTAAACTAGATTTATGTCTATTTTGATGGTAATGTTACTAATATTGTATAATAATAATAATGTTTAAAGGACTTTGTAAAATCATTATAAATTCAGTTTTTTGCAGTTTCTTGGCTAGAAAATGTTGTTTAAATATATATTTAGTTATCGTATTCACGCAGAGTCACTTCAATCTTGTAGCAAGTGCGTGAATTTATATTCGGGTATTTGCAAGACAAATTCGTAAAAAGCGGAGACACAAATCACAAAAATGAATTTCAATCGCAAATATAACTTTGATTATGACAAGAGATTTATCAAAACGCTGGTGGCAGTTAATACTGGGCACCATCTAAACAAAATGACGCTCTTAGAGGAAGCCCATTTTAGGTAGTCTCCAGAGACATCACTGCAAATCATTTCTGAATGCCCAGCTTTCCATAATACTAGAAGGTCATTTTTCGAGAAAGAAATACAGAGTTGACTAAACTATAATAATAATACGCAACTTATGAAGTTCATAACTAGGTTGAAACAACTACTCTAAGCATGGAGGGTCTTGGCATAATAGGCTATCTTCAGTCGCAGTGCTAGACATAATAATAGTTCTATTCCAACTCATTCTTTTAGTTCCAATCTCAGTTTTATTTTGATTTTCTTATTCCTGAATTAAAAACTAATCTTCGCCCACAATTTATCAAGAAGAACTTACAACTGTTATTAATGAGTTTTAATTTTTTAAGTCGACTTTGGACACTTAGAAATGAAGCTTTATAGAAAAATGAGGTTGAGGCAAAATAGGAGTGTGCATTTTTTTCAGGTAGAAGAATCATAGAATATAGTTTCATCATTTAGTTTTAACTTTGGGATCATATCGGTATTCAGAAGGTTTAAGTGAATACGAAGAGGGTCAGATACTGAAGCAGGTAAAATCATGAAGACTTGCTAAATCCTAACGAACCGATCAAGGATTTCTATGGAAATTCATAAGTTACCTCATATAATATTGTAAATATTAGAAAGAATAGAATGCTGCGTTTTAGAGAGTTATTTTAGTGGAACCTAGCTAGTGAATGTTATTTAGCCAGGATTTGAGCTCCTCCACGTTAACCCAAAAGCAAAGAAACCAAGTGATGATTACCGTAGTTGTACTGTGAACATTTTAACGTAATCTCTTTTTAATACTTGTAGTTTTATTATAAAAATATATTTGTTTAAAAAATACTTAATAACTGAATCACTGACTAAGCCGAGGCCATAGAAAAGTAACCAAAGTTACTCAAAGTACTTTTCACTTAGAAAAGTCAACTTTTGCGTGTACTTTACACATGCATGTAATTAAATTAATGTTCTCACCTGTTTTAATTCAAATATGTGTCGTTCTTCGTATCACATTCGCCTCACCTAATTAACGCTCCGATGGAGAGAAGGTATTCCGCAAGAACAAGAAATGAGGGGAGCCCGCCAAGTGTTGTTGCCTTCAAATCTATTAGATGCTTACTTTTACTTTCAATTTGTATGGGAAAAGTTAACCAATTTTTGATTACGAGTTATACTACTAATAGAACTGAGTTCATAATACGAATCGTAAATTTGTCCTTTCACTTGTAATAATAAGTACATATAGAAAAAGGAATATATTTAAATTTTCTCGGTATATCAGTATATCCCCATGATATCTGCTCTCTTGCTTATTCAAGTGTCAATTTTAAAGTCAATTTTATTCGAAGATTTTCACAAAATTCTAGACACACTGCTTAACGACTGATTACAATAGGGAAAAAATGGGGCATAGTAAATCCATCACATTTCTGAAAAACCGTGATGTTTTATTTATGCTTCGGTCAGAAAATATTGCTTCTGGTTGTGTTTCTGGTATTAATTAGATGAAGTTTTTTTCTGTTTTTGGTGTTAATGTGTTGGGATGAAATCGTTTTTATTAATTTTACACATAGCGTTGTTTATAGCTTTTAATTACCGTTTCATAATGAAATGTTTCGTTTCCTATACAGCATTTACATTGTACTCGTATATTGAAATTCGATATAGACTTCGGATTGCTTGTCACCGTCACGTCACGTAATTTCTATAAATGAAACATTTTGCATTTCTGCAAAATTATTGTTGCATATGTTAAAATGATGAAGTTTATTCTGTACAGGTATCCACGTTTATTTTACCGTTTTTATGTTTGTATTCAAGAACAAAATATATTGCGAAAGTGCGGGGCCTCGTGGAGAGACAAAGGACACAGATAGACCGACACGCACACAGATAGCTGCACTTATGTATGTATGTATGTATGTACAAAAGCACACATTGACAATTTGTAATAACTAGGATAAGCACGCTCCTCGCCGCATTTCGTGAATGCAGCTGAGGTACTCACAAAAAACCTTGGAGTAGAAATAAATTGATTCTTTGCTCGATGCCGGCAGACGGTGCAAGCAAGAGACGGACGAAATAACAAGTATTGTGCTTGTTTAGAAAGAACTGCAGATATGTTCACTTATTCCTCGTTGTTAGTGTTGTTGCTGTGTGTACTGCGCATTATCCTGTAAAAGAAAAGCACATTTGCGGGGGAAACATCCCCTTCCCCTCATGGTTTTGTAGTGTTTTACGACGACTTCAAAAATCCACCAAAACTACAATAAAAAACTATTCAGAAACAATCCTTTCCTGATGTTGGCGGTGAAATTCCTCATCTAGAAACAAACCAAAACAAATGACGAAACGGTTTTTGTTTTTTCCAAAACTTCTCATATAAATTTTGTGGAAAACAAAACCTCAAAGAGTCTTGCTGTAAGATTTCTTTTCTTTTTGTTCTTAACACGTGAATCACCTGCTTTGTGAAGTTAGCTTCTCCATTGTTATTTAGAATTTTATATTATAATTATTTCTAATAAATTCTTCAAAGCATAAATGCTTGTGGTTCTTTTTTCTAACGTTACGGTTAAATGTTCATCGTAATTTGTTTGCATATGGAATTAAGGGAATATAACAAGGAATAACTTGAGGCTCTTCTTTTAACACTCCTTAACTCCTTAACCCACAGTTTTCTTTCCCATCAAAGGATGCTTTCGAGAAGAACGGAATAAATAATCGAAGTCCAATTTGTTTCGAAATTTGAGCCAAGGTGAAGCTATATGAAAGTACTTCAACCATGAATTGCAATTGTGAGAACTAGTCTCGTAACTAGTTATTATATGTATATATACGATGGAGAATAAATCACTTAAGATCCCTATCCATCTTCAAATATATACATACGTATGTTTATCGAAGTCTGTTTATCTGTATCACTTTTACTAGTTCTGTATTACAGTTTTTTAGTGGGCTAGTAATTTTTTCACATTAACGAGCGTATACTGTATTACTTTATATTCATCTTAAAAAAAATCATTCGTGCACCGAAAGTGAAATCAACGGAAAATATTGGATAGAAGAGAGTTTTTTGAAACCTTTGAATACCATCATTTCTGTATTGTATTTTATTGTATTTGAAGAGCATCCACTTTTCATATCTCTCTCTCATTCTCTCAATATATCATGGCCCTTAAAATTGTTTTCTTTCTTTCGCTATTCATCCGTACCTGCCTTCATACATCAGTCAATCAATCAAACTCAAATCATGTGTCAAGTTGAGGTGAATACAATATTTGAGATGTTTATTTCTCTTCACATGCTGCTAAGTCGTGGCCGATTTTGTGCTCTGTTTCAAATGCGACACATGGTAAGCTGCTGCCCAACCCAGGACGACTCAAATGAGCACGTAAGTGTTCAAATCCCCGATTGTCTTGACCTGGCGCGAAGCCAAACAACGGGACGTAACTACAATGTATGTGTACAACTTGAACAGTGTGACAGGTCGGCTGTCGTGATGGACGAGGGCCACACACGGGCCAGAGCAAGGGTTAGGACATTGCATTCTACGCTGACAACCGGCTTCAACAGAGTAACGTTAGCCAGAGTAGTGGAGTAGAATAGAAGCGCGCTTCTCGGACACTCACACGAATCTCTGCCCTTTTACCGTCCACCTTCCACCTTCCACGTTTAACTAGAAATTGCCGCATCGTTTATATGAGATGTATTCGTTGGCTTTGTTGTTGTCGTTTATGTGTGTGCGATCAATGTTTTGACAGCAGTTGTGTCTGTCGGCGGTGTTCAATATACGTTGGCCGCAGGTTTCGATTTGTTCTTCATCGTCGCCGCTCAGCCATCAGTGTGTGGCTTGAAAGCGCCTTCCATGAATTGTGAATTTGATCCTTCGACCGCAGTAATGTTTACTCTTTCTGTCAGGTTATTTCTTCTCTCATCCGATTTTGGTAGCACACGTCAAACTTGCTACGGCATACGTTCCTTGTGTCTTCTTGTTATTGGTGATGTATTAATGTTGCTTTTGCTTTGTTGAATTTACCAACGGTTAAAGGTTATTCTTTTGGCATGTCTGCATGTGAGAGTACGGAAATCGGTAAAAATTGTCAAGGAAAATTGGCACCGAAATCCTAAAACAGTTTGTCTTTGCAAGTTTCATACAAATTTTGGCTTTTGTTGCTTGCCAGTTCGGTGTTCTCACCCCGATTATGACCCCGTGCTCTACGATAAGCACGCTATTTCCATGCAAAGCTCTGCCAATTCTTCATACCAGCTGCTTGAAGAAGAAAGCAATTTAAGCCATATCTAGTTATGGGTGAAAATTGAAAACAACTTCTTCTACAACAGATGTTCAGCCACTTTTAACTATTTTGTCAGTGATTTTCTTTAGAATTAGCATTCAGGGCGTTAAGGTTTGAGGAACAGTCTTTAAATCAGTTTTCAATGTCGTCAGACTTCTGGTAGACTTGAAGGAGTCGGATAAGGTTAGTGGACATTGCTTTCCGAAAGGCCTCCACTCAATTGATATACAGTTACAAAACCATGAATGACTGGCTTCAGTAAGTATTCGAAGATATACAAAGGATTTTATTGAATTTATGAAATGCTACAAAAAGGTTAATATAGTTCATTGATCCTATGAAGGCTTGAAAGGGCTTGAAGTCTATGGGGAACTCATGAGATCTTGTAATTGGGAGTTCAACAAGAATGATATTTAAAGTATTCACATTCTCGAATTTATTATAAAGAAAAAGTTAAGAATAATATATTAAAACAATTGTATTGCGTGTGTAACTTCATATACGAGTATCTTATCTAGATTCAAACTGAGAACCGTCTGTGGGTATTCTATTCTTTTAATTAGTTAACTAAATTAAAACGCACATTAAAAAAGAAAACTTTAATAGAACGTTTAAAAGCTTTTTTCTTTGTTATAAAAATATTTGTGCTTCGCTTCGTTCTTCCGACATTAAGAACTTTTGAATTAATTTTAATTATTCGCTTTAAATATTTCTTCGAATTTCTGCAGGAAAATAGTTGCAGAAAAAATTACAAAAACGCCAACAAGAATGAAAAATCACGAAAATGCAATAAAAGGTTCAGCAAGAAGTCGCTACAGTTTTTGCATCTGCATTTTAATCTAATGAATGTAATTTATGAAAGCTTTTTAAAACCACGTCTCTCTACTACCCCCTCTGCCCCTCCACCCTACGCCCTTCACAACCCTTCACGTACTTACTCTATGCTTCACAGAACTCCACACACTAACACACACACACACACACACACACACATTTGCTTTGTGAGCGCAGCACGTGATTTTATAAAGACTCGGCTAATTATTAGCTTCCTAGTTGTTGGCGGCACAGCAGCAGCAGCAGCGACAACAACTCATGGGGAACGATTTCAGCGACATGTGAACAACGCAAATGTTCTCGAAACACGAAATGCGTTCGGCGGATCCTTTGAAGCAACAGAATGAATACTTTGCAGAAACAAAAGTAAAGCTTAAAAACTTTGAAGTGGAGCGTATAACAAAAATTGAAATCCGTACGAAGGAAGTGCTTCTTAATAAATGCATATGAGAAGTAAAGAAAAAGGGTATAAAGCTCTATTAAGGGACATCTTCTGTGTTTGTGTTTGTGTTTGTGTTTGTGTTTGTGCGACTAGCTTAACAGAGCACTCATGTTTTTGCACAAATAAACGTGTTTGTTTAATTAACAGCTCGAAATGCAGAAAATCCTATGAATATAAACAATCGTCGTAATTACTGCATGTCCTCAAGTTAGTTACCGAAGTCCTGTGGCTATGAAGTTATGCCAAAGAACGTCAAAGCTTCTGTAAACGTTATTATGACAATTTAATTAATGTAAATTTTTTTGTATTTAAAAAATACATTTAATACGTTCAGAAATTTAAAAAATACTCAACAAATTTAGAAAGTAATTACTATAGTTAAGTAGGTATTAATGCATTATTTTAATGTAATTACATTGTGCGCATAATTAATCAAATAGCGCGAGTATCTTTTTGCGGATCTCTTCTGTGCGATTTATATTATGAATTTATTTGTTTTTTAAATATTTAAATGTTTCAGTGAAATGCCAAACTTTTGCCACATTTTCATTTTACTTCCGCAGGAAACAGAAGTCGAGCTAAACAAAGGTCGTATTTATTTTATTTTATATTTTCGTGGGCCGCCCAACAAAATGCCGGCAAAAATCATACCACCAACACCGGCGCTCGAACCACAACCGCTGCCGCAACGAAAATTAAAACTAAAAAGCAAAGTCAGCCAAGTGCTGGAAAAAGTGTGGAAAGTGGCTGCTAGAAAGAATGACCCTCATTACACTAATGGGCCATTTTGCCTTGGGTGGGCTTCTCTGCCAGCAGCCATTCCTTGGCACGGAGCTGCCGGGCATGGATTAATGCCATTGTCTTTGTTGCTGTTTCGTTGTTTCTCTCTGTAATTCCATTTTTCTCTAAACTTTAATTTGTAAATTCCATAAAAAACAACGAAAGCAAAACGAACGAAAAACCGAAATTCAACAGGAAACCTTAGGAAATGTTTTCACGGTTTTCAGTTGAGAGATCTTCGTATGGTACACTTTTTCCTTTGCGTTTTCATTTAATGGTCTTGGGAAAAATTACTTTTGTGGGAAAATAACCAAATATTATTGGTGAGATCCAGCAACAGTTCTTTAATTAAGGTTGGCAAAGAAAGTAAATAATTTAATATAAATTATTTCGATTCTATGGTCCAAGCTACAAAAGTTCTCCACATTTCAAGGGTTAAACTATATGTGAATATAAGTAAAACACATACTTGTACTAAATATATTATCCTTCAGTGACCAGAGATTAAGGCATCAGAATACTTGACTATAAAAACCTTAAAGTTAGAGTCAGCCAACCTTTCAAAGTTATCCATAATCTCTCACAAAATTTAATTATAGTTAAGAAATGAAATACGCTCGAGTTGAGTGAAGAACTTCGAGTTGATTTGTGTATCATATTTCAATAGAAACCGGGAGATTCTACAAATTCTTCGGGTTTCTGTATAAACTTCGAAATATCTGAAATGATATTTCAAGGCCCGATGAATATATTTCAGTGTATTGTGTTTGCGTTCATATTCCTTAAAATAAGATTTTATTAGATCAGGCATGGAAAAGGGAACATAGTTCATTCAGTGAAGGAATGCCGACCTTAATTGATATTCACTCTGCTTGCATTGTTCTGCAAACAACTTGAACCACACACAACATCAAGTGGAAAAAATGCGTCCTTCTAGAGACAGCAGGAAAAAAGAATCCTTGCTGAAAGTAGCGCTTTCCAGAGCATCATTCAGTTTCTATTCAGGAATTTTCTGTGATTTCAACTGAACGTTTCTCCCTGCTCAGACAACAAGTGAAACACTCAGTCATTCTTCAGTTCTTGTTACCGTTAGCATTTTTGTTTTTGTTTTCTAGTATCTTTAACATCTAACATAAATAGAAAGGACTTGGAAGAAGAGAATACACAAATACCTGCTCTTGGTATGGAAACAACACGGTCCTCAATCCATTTCTAACATCAGATAAGAAGAGATTACAGAAAAAAAGCTGGTGTACTTTTTTGCATTTGCCCTTCAAGCTGCTCAATCGTTAGATGCAATTTTTAAAAGCTATATCAAATCGGTTGTATTGCAGAATAAATCTTGAATACTAAAACAATACAACAGCAAACTATTTGCAGCTGCTGCACGCTGAGCTCGTATGTTTTCCTCATCTTTTCGTACTCCCATAAACATCAGTAACATGAAAAGCTTCCCATAAGAATTGATGCGCAATTGAGATCTAAGTGATTGTGGCTGAAGTGAAATGATAGATAGAGCTCAACGTTCTTCTTTCTTCAGATGAGTTGGCACATCTTTTCACATGTGGATGGTTCAAAAACCAAATAAATTGAGTGGTGTTTTCCTTCCGACTCCCGCGCATGTAGTTTATAAGAGGTTTTTCGAGTTGCAATATTGCAATATTACTGGAGATGTCAGATTTTCTATATCAGTGCAAGATGAAGGCGGAATCTGTACCAGTTAAAGACTAATGAAGATTCTATTCTTCACATCTTTAAACAGGATTTAAGATGATTTTCCACGACAATCATCCAATCGTTGAGGAAGAAAAGCAACTGAAAATTTAAGAGAAAAAAACTTGAATAATAATCCGTAATCTTGCTATTGGATCTCATCGTTATTTTGAGGAATTACTACTTCTAAAGACATTTTAGAAATCCGTAGTGTAGGATGATGTTCTTCGCTCTCAATTCCCAGATTGTTTTCACATGACTTTCATTACTTTCGATTAAAGTTACAAGAGCCAACATCATGCTGTGTTTAGAAATTATTTACACTTGGGAACCTTTGAGAATTATTTAATACTTGGGTTAAACGTATCCCTCATAATTGTAAGCGTGTGTGAGTCTATCTCGCTCTAACCTCTTTCTATCTACTATTATTATATCTCTCTATTGCTATTATTATTATAGCCTTTGCTCAGGGCAGTCAAACCTTGATTTCTAATTAAAACACACAATTAAATCTAAGTTCAAAACATAAACTCTTTACGACTTCAGTTCGGTATGAAACTTTATACTACTTTATTCTCGTAGTTCTCTGCTTAAATATAAACTAAAAAGCAAACTTCTATTCATAAAGGAAAACTTTAAATTTACGCTTTTTCATATTATCGTCGCATCTTTTCGTCTCTGTTTTCCTTTTCTTATACACACAGTAACACACACACACACAGTGACATACACACACAGAGCCGTAGAGATACGAGTACGTATTTCAACAACAGATTTTAACAAACTTTGATGACTTTTAGCTTTTTATTTTTACTACTTTCTAATGTTTTGTGACTGTTGGCAATAAAAACTTTTCAGCTAAAATTTTGGTCAGTGATAATATGTATTTTTGCTTTAAATAATCGGATGTTTCTGGAAGTTAGGCAGAGCTGGAAAAACCAAGTTTTGGCTCTACGCGGCTGCAGAGCTGACATCCATGCTATTCAATTGCTACACTGAACCAGAAAAAAGTGAACTTCATAACTAAAATGTCCGCAATTTCTACGAACTTGAACAATAGCACGAGAGCAGCAGAGAGTAGAGAGCATTTTTTGTGTCGTTGTCGGTGTCGTTGTTTCTTTGGGATTTTTTGAAACACTCACTCAGCAGCGTCCATGTCCTGCAACGCTTTTATGTGAAGCACTAACGTTAAAGTACTCCCCGCACCTTTGTTCCACCCTCCCCCTACCCCATCCGTCTCCGCCATGTGGGCAAGTATTTCATATTCAAAACGATAACGACTTTTAGTTTATGGAGTTTACACCATGCGGCGCTGTCGTCGATGGCGATGGCGACGGGATACGGTGAAGTACTTCCGTGGCTGACAATAGCGAGCCTTCATTTTAAATTCTGCCACTTTTGTACTTTGGTTTTTAATTTTTTTAAAAAATCAGCTGCTTTTATGGCCCGTCAGAATTCCATTGCAGATCGCGTTTATCTCTGATGTTATTGAATTAAGTTACGCTGCTGTTGCTGTTATAATTACGGTTGCTATTTTTTCCTGTTTCTGCTCACACGAGTGGGTACGTTTGCTGTGGAACCAACGCATCTGAAAACACGAAATTTTTCAATTATTAAACCAAATAAATTCATAGCGCAAGACTTCGATTTTCTAAGATGGGATTTAATGTGGCATTCAGGCGCCTTTACTTAAGATGTGGTGGAGCTCGAAAAGCCGTTTAAATCCGGTGTAAATCGTTGAAAAGTCATATTTGTCCATCTTGCTTAAAACAAACAGACGACACGACACGACACAGCCTCAGCCATGCAGAATTACCGTCATTTATTGGGATTTCCATATCCACAATTTCATGTTTTTTATTTTTCTTGCTGATTCTTAATCCGCCCTGAAAAACATAAAATTCAATATGGCCAACGGACACAAACGTTTTTTATAATAACTTCCGATAAAAGACCAAAACAGATGCAGCAATTTATGGTACTGGTTCGTAGATTACTATTTATTCAGGATTATCACCTGAACTAAAAGTGTTATCCGTTTATATTCGATGAAATATTTTCAAATAACATTTCATTCAAAAATATTGTATTGAAAATGTGAAATATTTAGAAGCAAACAATACAAACGGATTTTACAACCACAAAGACTAGAGATTTATTTTTGATTCAAATGCATTTTGTTGGCAATACTTTATTGTTTTTAATTTTCATGTACAATATTTTCCAACTACATTAAATAACTATATCCCGATCTTGAATGCATGCAAATTTGGAATTTCATAATTCTTTTCTGTGTTTTATCTCTTTTCTTTATTATTTATTACTTCCGTATTTATTTATAAAGTAAACATATTCTAGTTTTACTGAATGTGACCTTTTTTTTACTTTAATCCAATGCAAATTAAACTATCCATGTAGATATGTGAAAAATATTGCTTCTTCATCTTCAGTACATCTTCGGCATTCTTCCCTCCTACGAACTGTAAAATCCTAATCCTAATACTTTTTAAGAGTTCTTTTATAAGCTCCTTTATTTGTATACCCGCAAATACGTTTGTTTTTTCTTTTTATACATATATTCTCTGGCTTCTGTTCTCTATAAATACCTTTTATTCTCAGCTAAACTAAGCTAAGCAAAGCCTGTCCTTTTATCTTTCTTCGTGGACATTTATGCACGGTATAACAAGCTTAGTTACGATTATAAAAATGTTTTTTTTTCTTGTTATATTTAGAGGAGAAATGGAAAGATCCTTGAAATAAGAAAAGCTTTATAAGTAAAGACTTTTTATTAGCATTTTAATGAAGAAAAGAAAAAAGTTCAATAAATGTTGTGTTAAACTCCAAATCCAATATATTATTTAAAATATAGGTGGAAAGTATTAAATACTTTTGTATAAAAAAGTGTGTTTCTTCGTGTTCAATTCCTTTAGTTTTTATAATTATATATTGTAGGTTTTCGTTAAACCCTTCGAAATTCATTCTTTGTTCGTTTTGAATTTAACCCACTTTAAGAAGAAGTCTTGGGATAGTGCCAGGAAAAGGGTGTGTTCAAATAACGGAAGTTTATTGCTCCCAAACTCGTACAGTAGTAGAAGCTTCTCTCTATAGTTGCAAGAATGTATATGGTACCGAAGTTAAGTTTACTAGACTTTATTACGCTTTATACGCTTTATACTTATGTAATCCTGAATGTCTCATCAAAACGTTTTGTGTCCTCAGTGCTAGAAATCTTTAAATTGAATTCGTCTGGACTCAAGTTATTTCGCTGGTTAGTCGTTTTCTTCTTATGTCCCATCCTTGTGTTTGTCGTGCAGTCATGGTTGCGAGCACTCCACAGCTGCCAGCTTCCGCCAGACGCTATCCATGGTTATCCATGGTTGAGGTTGCCGTTGCTGGCGTGAGTAATTTGTTTACTTTTGGCATGAGCTTAAATTGTCGATTGAAAAACTTCTTTCCGCACAATTTGATTGCTTTGAACATTCAAAGTCCTGAACATCATAATTGAATGAAAAGATTTAGATGAAGAAATCTTGAAGCTTGCCGCATGTAGTAAATAGATTTTATTAAAAGTATAAATCAAACATTACGCAAAAAATATATTTTCTGAAAGTTTCTTATTTTATTATTCAGAATTTTCTGTCTCTAGCTTTCTATTTATGCTTCTTGTGATGTGGAAATGAATGAAAGTGTAGCAACAATTATGTTTTTACTTATTGTAGTAATCTACAGGAACTTGAAGTAGGACGGAGCAGGCAGATGATTTCCAATAGAGGCCAACTAACTGGCTTAACTAAATTAAGATGGTCGACTGCTTGCTCGATAGCATACGCTTCGATTCCCTTTCAGAGACTGATTGTTTGTCTATTCAACTTGAATTCTGTTATGAATAGAAATTCTCATTGCTTAGCTTATAAAATAATTTAGTTTGAAAACTATTAACGCATGTTGTTTGTAATAAAATCTGTAAATAAAACGCATTTTCGGAGTGCTACTCTTTAAATGAATTTTATATGCACACTAAAAAGAGAAACTGAGAAAGAGATTATTTCCAATACATTTAATACTATAGCTATAAATTCTGTGTCATGTTGTCGTTTGTAATAAATATTTCATTTAGAATGATGAATGATTCATGTTGAATTATATTTCACTCGTACAAACATTCCAGTGTTTAATTGAAAATATTTCGGGCGTAACGAGAAACACAAAATAATTGAAATTCTATATTTGCACAGCTATGATAAAATTTATTAGTTTTCGAATATTAAATTATTAATTAAAAAATGCACCAACTGTATGCATCACGAGCCAAATGAATGAAATTTTTGCATCTGCTTTCCATTGAAACTATTTTATCAGCGTCTCTTATGCATTGATGCGTCTCCACGGTGCTTTCAATCTTTTTGTTGTTTAGTGATGCTGAAGCCTGTGTGCCACATACTCCACTCATACTTCCACCAATACTCGTCCACAAACCGGAAATAAGCCATTCTTCAAAATTTGTTTTGTTCCCACTCTTTGAAGTTTGACGATGACTCAACTCCTCAAACTCCCCACCCACACCGAATCCTATATAGTCTCGATCAACCTCACCAACTGTACCGTTCCTCAAGAGCGGCGAGCAGAAGCTCTCAGGGTCCAAATTATTTTCATGTCAACGTTCATCATCGCATTGTTTCGTGCCGTCCAGCTTGTGCTGTAGATAAATCAAGCCGGGCGCATAAGTGAGCCACGATTGGACGATGCTGCGTATGCACCCAGCCACAACTCGTTGACCGACCTGGTGAAATGACGACGGAGACTCATGAAACACTCGAGTGAAAAACTTCTCGTTTATGGAAATGGATTGTTTCACTTTGAGAGCATGGCTTAAATATGTAGATACACGAGCATGACGTATAGTTATTTGGAACCTCTATCATCAGAGTGTGACTTACGCGGTCTGAAGTGGGGAGTGATGGAGTAGGTCAAGGTCTTTATTTAAGCTAAAACGTTTCCTATCAATTGACTTCCCAATTAATTCACTATTAATCATGTCGTGTTAGTATTCAATATTAGCTCAGTTGCAAATATAATTTCGATCGTGTTGAAATTTCCTCTGAATGCACAATATTTGCATATTTATCACAAGATCAGATCCAAGGAAATCCAAGTGTTTCCTTTCGCAGACTGATTTTCTTCGTATGTACACTGCTTTATTCCTCAGTGTACGAACACAACAGTGTATCGAGTAAACTAAATAGCATTTGATAGAAAAATTCCAGCAATCAAACGTCATTCGAACTTTCCTAACTTAATAGCTGTGCAAGTTTGCCGTCGGGGAAAAAACTTTTAAGGACACTTTATCAGTCACGGAGAATTTCACAAACTCCCGCAAATGTCTGGCTGATTTACTGAATGTCTATTTATCCGCATAGAACGTATCATACATTGAAAGGAAGTTCGATACTCGTAGATAAAAAAACTGAAAGAGACATCATTAGTTCGGTGTCAATAGCCAAAGTTTCGTTTTATTCTCGTATAAATGTATTTAATTCAGTTGAAAAAATTGGAGGGAAAAATTACTTGAGGTTGTGTGCGCAAGCAAGGATCGAAAGAAAACTTAACTCCGGGTTTGTAAATACGAGTATATACTGTACATGTATGTAATTATGTATGTACTCGGAATGATATCGGTTCGCGTTCGTTCTTGTGAGCTGTTTCCAAAGCAAACTCTAACTCTTTCAATTTATCCATACAATTGATTGCATCGATTGAAGAATTCTTCGGATTGAACAATTTATGTTTCTCAATGTAGACACAATTCAGCTAAATACGTATTTATATACGATTTCTCTTCCTCTATATTTTTTACTACTATACTATAATAATAATTTTGAATTTATTTTTTTTGAGGATTCATCAATAAGTGTGAATGAATATTCATAAATTCCACGTGGAATTACTGTCACGCTCAATTACACGCGCTCAAACAGATCTGGTACTCGATTGAATAACATTTAATATAAATTAATCATTCTTGGCGAATGGCAATTAAATTGAATGTGCTTTAAAGCGTTGCCACTTTTTCAGGTGCATCAATGATTAACGTGGTTAGCGTGATTGGCTCGCAATCGATAGCTTTTCAATAATTTTATTAGACACTTCTATTTTCTGCATCTGAGCGAAATACATTCATTATTTATATTCACATTAATAATTGTTATTATGTAGTTTATTATACTCGCAACATGACTTTATAATGCTGCAGCAGCTGTTGGCTTCACTGCAGCTCGCCACTTAATTGCAGCAATGAACAGCAGCTGCGTCCTTAAATTCAGATTACGCAAATATTCACACCCGCGTTGTACAAAGTGCGTGAAGATAAATTCGTAAATGCGACGATAACTTAGCAAAGATCTGAACCCTAAACACGAATACGAATTTGAATTTTCTGCTCATTCCAAAGTAATGGCTTCAATAGTAGCGCTCTTTTGTTCAACGAAATATATATTTTGAGCAACAAATATGCATATTTCAAAAGAATAATATATATACTTCAAAGATTAAGCTTAATTTTGAAAAAATTTTTACATTTGTGGAAGTGAGGTGTCTCAGACGGTGAAGCTTCTTCCCCAATATTCAGCGATAAGTTTTGTTCAACGAAAAACATAACTTGGCCAAGTGGAATATAAGGTGCAATAGCCTACTCCAATATCTTTCAGAATCAGTAAAAACTTTTAGTGCACTCGGAAGGATTTGGTCACCATGGCCATTTGAAGTTGGCCTTACCCAGTGCAATTTTTCATGATTTTTCAGCGAAAAATTTTGTTCAACGAAAAACATAACTTGGCCAAGTGGAATATAAAGTTCGATAGCCTTCTCCAATACCTTTCAGAATCAGTAAAAACTTTTAGTGCACTCGGAAGGATTTGGTCACAATGGCCATTTGAAGTTGGCCTTACCCAGTGCAATTTTTCATGATTTTTCAGCGAAAAATTTTGTTCAACGAAAAACATAACTTGGCCAAGTGGAATATAAAGTTCGATAGCCTTCTCCAATACCTTTCAGAATCAGTAAAAACTTTTAGTGCACTCGGAAGGATTTGGTCACCATGGCCATTTGAAGTTGGCCTTACCCAGTGCAATTTTTCATGATTTTTCAGCGAAAAATTTTATTCAACGAAAAACATAACTTGGCCAAGTGGCATATAAGGTTCGATAGCCTACTCCAATATCTTTCAGAATCAGTAAAAACTTTTAGTGCACTCGGAAGGATTTGGTCACCATGGCCATTTGAAGTTGGCCTTACCCAGTGCAATTGTGCTATTTTCATGATTTTTCAGCGAAAAATTTTATTCAACGAAAAACATAACTTGGCCAAGTGGAATATAAGGTTCGATAGCCTTCTCCAATACCTTTCAGAATCAGTAAAAACTTTTAGTGCACTCGGAAGGATTTGGTCACCATGGCCATTTGAAGTTGGCATTACCCAGTGCAATTGTGCTATTTTCATGATTTTTCAGCGAAAAATTTTGTTCAACGAAAAACATAACCTGGCCAAGTGGAATATAAGGTTCGATAGCCTTCTCCAATACCTTTCAGAATCAGTAAAAACTTTTAGTGCACTCGGAAGGATTTGGTCACCATGGCCATTTGAAGTTGGCCTTACCCAGTGCAATTTTTCATGATTTTTCAGCGAAAAATTTTGTTCAACGAAAAACATAACTTGGCCAAGTGGAATATAGGGTTCGATAGCCTTCTCCAATACCTTTCAGAATCAGTAAAAACTTTTAGTGCACTCGGAAGGATTTGGTCACCATGGCCATTTGAAGTTGGCCTTACCCAGTGCGATTTTTCATGATTTTTCAGCGAAAAATTTTGTTCAACGAAAAACATAACTTGGCCAAATGGAATATAGGGTTCGATAGCCTTCTCCAATACCTTTCAGAATCAGTAAAAACTTTTAGTGCACTCGGAAGGATTTGGTCACCATGGCCATTTGAAGTTGGCCTTACCCAGTGCAATTTTTCATGATTTTTCAGCGAAAAATTTTATTCAACGAAAAACATAACATGGCCAAGTGGAATATAAGGTTCGATAGCCTTCTCCAATACCTTTCAGAATCAGCAAAAACTTTTAGTGCACTCGGAAGGATTTGGTCACCATGGTCATTTGAAGTTGGCCTTACCCAGTGCAATTGTGCTATTTTCATGATTTTTCAGCGAACAATTTTGTTCAACGAAAAACATAACTTGGCTAAGTGGAATATAAGGTTCGATAGCCTACTCCAATACCTTTCAGAATCAGTAAAAACTTTTAGTGCACTCGGAAGGATTTGGTCACCAAGGTCATTTGAAGTTGGCCTTACCCAGTGCAATTGTGCTATTTTCATGATTTTTCAGCGAAAAATTTTGTTCAACGAAAAACATAACTTGGCTTAGTGGAATATAAGGTTCGATAGCCTACTCCAATACCTTTCAGAATCAGTAAAAACTTTTAGTGCACTCGGAAGGATTTGGTCACCATGGTCATTTGAAGTTGGCCTTACCCAGTGCAATTTTTCATGATTTTTCAGCGAAAAATTTTGTTCAACGAAAAACATAACTTGGCCAAGTGGAATATAAGGTTCGATAGCCTTCTCCAATACCTTTCAGAATCAGTAAAAACTTTTAGTGCACTCGGAAGGATTTGGTCACCATGGCCATTTGAAGTTGGCCTTACCCAGTGCAATTGTGCTATTTTCATGATTTTTCAGCGAAAAATTTTGTTCAACGAAAAACATAACTTGGCTTAGTGGAATATAAGGTTCGATAGCCTTCTCCAATACCTTTCAGAATCAGTAAAAACTTTTAGTGCACTCGGAAGGATTTGGTCACCATGGCCATTTGAAGTTGGCATTACCCAGTGCAATTGTGCTATTTTCATGATTTTTCAGCGAAAAATTTTGTTCAACGAAAAACATAACTTGGCCAAGTGGAATATAAGGTTCGATAGCCTTCTCCAATACCTTTCAGAATCAGTAAAAACTTTTAGTGCACTCGGAAGGATTTGGTCACCATGGCCATTTGAAGTTGGCATTACCCAGTGCAATTGTGCTATTTTCATGATTTTTCAGCGAAAAATTTTGTTCAACGAAAAACATAACTTGGCCAAGTGGAATATAAGGTTCGATAGCCTTCTCCAATACCTTTCAGAATCAGTAAAAACTTTTAGTGCACTCGGAAGGATTTGGTCACCATGGCCATTTGAAGTTGGCCTTACCCAGTGCAATTGTGCTATTTTCATGATTTTTCAGCGAACAATTTTGTTCAACGAAAAACATAACTTGGCCAAATGGAATATAAGGTTCGATAGCCTTCCCCAATACCTTTCAGAATCAGTAAAAACTTTTAGTGCACTCGGAAGGATTTGGTCACCATGGCCATTTGAAGTTGGCATTACCCAGTGCAATTGTGCTATTTTCATGATTTTTCAGCGAAAAATTTTGTTCAACGAAAAACATAACTTGGCCAAGTGGAATATAAGGTTCGATAGCCTTCTCCAATACCTTTCAGAATCAGTAAAAACTTTTAGTGCACTCGGAAGGATTTGGTCACCATGGTCATTTGAAGTTGGCCTTACCCAGTGCAATTTTTCATGATTTTTCAGCGAAAAATTTTGTTCAACGAAAAACATAACTTGGCCAAATGGAATATAAGGTTCGATAGCCTTCCCCAATACCTTTCAGAATCAGTAAAAACTTTTAGTGCACTCGGAAGGATTTGGTCACCATGGCCATTTGAAGTTGGCCTTACCCAGTGCAATTGTGCTATTTTCATGATTTTTCAGCGAAAAATTTTGTTCAACGAAAAACATAACTTGGCCAAATGGAATATAAGGTTCGATAGCCTTCCCCAATACCTTTCAGAATCAGTAAAAACTTTTAGTGCACTCGGAAGGATTTGGTCACCATGGCCATTTGAAGTTGGCCTTACCCAGTGCAATTGTGCTATTTTCATGATTTTTCAGCGAAAAATTTTGTTCAACGAAAAACATAACTTGGCCAAATGGAATATAAGGTTCGATAGCCTTCCCCAATACCTTTCAGAATCAGTAAAAACTTTTAGTGCACTCGGAAGGATTTGGTCACCATGGCCATTTGAAGTTGGCCTTACCCAGTGCAATTGTGCTATTTTCATGATTTTTCAGCGAAAAATTTTGTTCAACGAAAAACATAACTTGGCCAAATGGAATATAAGGTTCGATAGCCTTCCCCAATACCTTTCAGAATCAGTAAAAACTTTTAGTGCACTCGGAAGGATTTGGTCACCATGGCCATTTGAAGTTGGCCTTACCCAGTGCAATTGTGCTATTTTCATGATTTTTCAGCGAAAAATTTTGTTCAACGAAAAACATAACTTGGCCAAGTGGAATATAAGGTTCGATAGCCTTCTCCAATACCTTTCAGAATCAGTAAAAACTTTTAGTGCACTCGGAAGGATTTGGTCACCATGGCCATTTGAAGTTGGCATTACCCAGTGCAATTGTGCTATTTTCATGATTTTTCAGCGAAAAATTTTGTTCAACGAAAAACATAACTTGGCCAAGTGGAATATAAGGTTCGATAGCCTTCTCCAATACCTTTCAGAATCAGTAAAAACTTTTAGTGCACTCGGAAGGATTTGGTCACCATGGCCATTTGAAGTTGGCCTTACCCAGTGCAATTGTGCTATTTTCATGATTTTTCAGCGAAAAATTTTGTTCAACGAAAAACATAACTTGGCCAAATGGAATATAAGGTTCGATAGCCTTCTCCAATACCTTTCAGAATCAGTAAAAACTTTTAGTGCACTCGGAAGGATTTGGTCACCATGGTCATTTGAAGTTGGCCTTACCCAGTGCAATTTTTCATGATTTTTCAGCGAAAAATTTTGTTCAACGAAAAACATAACTTGGCCAAATGGAATATAAGGTTCGATAGCCTTCTCCAATACCTTTCAGAATCAGTAAAAACTTTTAGTGCACTCGGAAGGATTTGGTCACCATGGTCATTTGAAGTTGGCCTTACCCAGTGCAATTTTTCATGATTTTTCAGCGAAAAATTTTGTTCAACGAAAAACATAACTTGTCCAAATGGAATATAAGGTTCGATAGCCTTCCCCAATACCTTTCAGAATCAGTAAAAACTTTTAGTGCACTCGGAAGGATTTGGTCACCATGGCCATTTGAAGTTGGCCTTACCCAGTGCAATTGTGCTATTTTCATGATTTTTCAGCGAAAAATTTTGTTCAACGAAAAACATAACTTGGCCAAATGGAATATAAGGTTCGATAGCCTTCCCCAATACCTTTCAGAATCAGTAAAAACTTTTAGTGCACTCGGAAGGATTTGGTCACCATGGCCATTTGAAGTTGGCCTTACCCAGTGCAATTGTGCTATTTTCATGATTTTTCAGCGAAAAATTCAAATGACCATGGTGACCAAATCCTTCCGAGTGCACTAAAAGTTTTTGCTGATTCTGAAAGGTATTGGAGTAGGCTATCGAACCTTATATTCCATTTGGCCAAGTTATGTTTTTCGTTGAACAAAATTTTTCGCTGAAAAATCATGAAAATAGCACAATTGCACTGGGTAAGGCCAACTTCAAATGACCATGGTGACCAAATCCTTCCGAGTGCACTAAAAGTTTTTACTGATTCTGAAAGGTATTGGAGTAGGCTATCGAACCTTATATTCCACTTGGCCAAGTTATGTTTTTCGTTGAACAAAACTTATCGCTGAATATTGGGGAAGAAGCTTAACCGTCTGAGACATCTCACTTCCACAAATGTAAAAATTTTTTCAAAAGCAAGCTTAATCTTTGAAGTATATATATTATTCTTTTGAAATATGCATATTTGTTGCTCAAAATATATATTTCGTTGAACAAAAGAGCGCTACTATTAAAGTCATTATTTTGGAATGAGTACAAAATTCAAATTCGTATTCGTGTTTAGGGTTCAGATCTTTGCTAAGTTATCGTCGCATTTACGAATTTATCTTCACGCACTTCGTTGTACACACTTCTAGAAACAGACAGAGAAGGACCAAGGACCTCTCCATTTCCGATATAAATACAAATACTTACAACTCATATCAGTTCGATTTAAACTCGCTGCATTGATTATTGGGTAGCATTTTACGTGACATGTCATGTTAAATTCATTCACCCACGCCATCAAAGGGGACCACCAACGCAATGATGTGACCCGAAGCGGTTCGATCACCTTCTCTCGATTACAGTTAGTGGGCAGCGAGTGTAAATGTATGTTTGGGTGCGTTGCCGGCAACTTTGGTGACTGTTGCTGCCTCGTATATTGAATTATTGGTAAACATTCGATTTTAACGCTAGACTAACTAAGGATGTAGAGGGTGTATAGCCCGTTGGCCACTAGCACTGTGCATCCAGTGGGCAAAGTTGCAAAATGGGATTGTAACTTCGATTAATGTTGACTAAGGTATAGATATGTACGATTGTATATATATGTTTAAGTTATTCATATGTATTATTGCTCTGAGTGAGAAAAATTCAATATAAACCAGATTATAGCTACGCAAGAGTAGATATGAGTGGATGAAAATAAAATATGAAAGAAATAAAGAGAGAAAGAGTGAGAGAGAGAGAGAGTAGGAGAGAAAGCGGGAGACAAGAGTCAAGACAATTAATATAAATGAAATTTAAACCAAACGAAGAGATGCACAGTGATTTATTGAGTCAACGCTGCATTTTCCCCAAAAGTAATTAATTCTTTAGTAAAATCAAAGAAGACAAAATAAACAGTAAATTCATAAATAATTCCGTTCAATACTTCAATTAATGCGTTAAATTTATTAAAATCTTGAATGGTTTGTTTAACATTTCAAAATAAAAAGACTAAATAGAAAAACGTTGCATTAAGAGATCATCCATTAAAGAATTGAGTATTTTATTGAGGAAACAACATTGAAGTTAGTGATACTTTTTTGCAGTTATAATTTAACGCTTTAGTTTATGTATGAATCAACAAATTCAAACAAATTTCTGTATCCAACATGTAAATTGATCCGTGGGCCTCCTGAAGAGTGGTAAATAAAACATATCTAATTTCACACACAGCCACAAACCAAAACAGACATGTATACATACCGATTCAAGGACCAAAAGCTGACTTTGGCACTGAGATGTAGTGTGGGAAACCGCTTTTGTCCAAAGTTCTTTCGAAATGATTCCGAATTGA
This sequence comes from Myopa testacea, assembly GCA_949629155.1. Lineage (NCBI taxonomy): Eukaryota > Metazoa > Arthropoda > Insecta > Diptera > Conopidae > Myopa > Myopa testacea. Next base: position 14,056,385 of record OX451348.1, on the reverse strand, counting down.
GACTGGACTCAGTATTCTCATAACCAAACACAATCATGGTTTGTTCAGTGTTTGTTAAATTCTCCTTTGGCCGTGGTTATGCTATCGAGTTTTGCTTGGCAAGTAGGACTTTTTTTTGTTGTTTTGTGTGTAAAAGAGAGAATGGGATATTTTTCTGTTCTCAACATCACTCTCTCACACCGAGCACGAAAACTCGGTCTAGCGTACACCGAGGACACCAAGCAAACCGGTGTTGCTTAGTCTCAATATTCACAAAAGTATTGAAAAGTGGAATGGAGTGAAAAAATGGAATGAACTGATAAATTTATCAATTATATTCCTCTGATTATCGTTCCAAAATATTACGCCTTTATATATGTTAAGCAGATTTCAATTAATATAAACATTTGGTCTTCCATTGCGTCGAAAACTACACCACAAATAATACGTTTTTTCAT
>OX451348.1:13179522-13320372 GCA_949629155.1 Myopa testacea | reverse complement strand
CCGTGCAACTGCGATTTCCTTCTCATCTGTTCCATTTCGGTGCAGCTTGCACCTTCTTCGCGGCTTGCAGCCTCGCCGCGAGCACCCGTCGCAACAGCAGCGCGCCGAGTTGAACCCAAAAAAAGTCAAACAGCGCCAAACAAAGCGATGCGGCGGACTGGCGGAGCGGCGGTGCATCGGTGCATCGGTGCATCGGAGCACCGGTTCACTGAGGCTCGCACAAGTGCAACGTGCGCCCATTTATGCGCGGAATCTGCATCAACATCGGCCACGAACGTGCAACCTCAAATGGTATGCAAGAACGGTGCCTTTTGTGCCGGCCGGGATGGTTAAGGAGCACACAAGTCACACACACACACACACACACACACACACACACACACTGACACACGCACTCACACACACACACACGTCGCAAGCTCACTCTGTGTCACACACAGATTAATAATTTCCAGAACAGCGCAGTTATTGAAAATTTCAGCGCAGCGAAGAGCAGCGCCTGCTTGAAATTTTATTGGTAGCCAAGAATTTCTCAACTTGGCTAAAATGGCAGCCACAGACTAAGCAGACGTTCTTCTTTTTTGTTGCTCTTTTAGTTGGCTTCATTCTGTTTTTACAATGGAATAGAAAAACTCGTATATACATTATTTGTGACAATATCGTGATTGAGATTTTAAGTTCCGCATTAAAGCTGCAGCTTAAGAAAAATGCTTCATGCATTCGATGAACTGTTTCTTGTTACTGCTGCTGTGGCTGTGGCTGTGGTTGTTGTTGTTGTTGTTGTTGTTGTTGTTGGTTTCCATTTCAATTCGCAGAGTGAAGAAACGAAGAAGTTGTAGCATTTTACTGATCTTTTTTCGCTAATTAAATTAAATCACATAACAGAGCACGCATTCCGGGCCGTTTAGCTCGATTTCATTTAATTAATTAATTGAAGAAAAATAGCAGCAAGCGCAGCAGCAACTCTCTGTTGGGTTCAACTGCTCATTGTTGCGATTGTTACATTGCTGTATAATTTGTTGTTTTTACGTGACTATAATTTAGTTATTAAAACAATTTAAAGTGTACTAAACAGTGCTTCAGTGAGTGCTTCAAACGAAGCAAACGAGAAACATATTCGGAAATCTAAAGACTTAAGGCACGAACGCGCTCTGTGGGGTTTTCTCTCCTCTCGCCTGATTTAATTGAATGCAGTGAATCGGGCGAAAGTTCACTTGCGGCCCACCAACGTCACTTTAGCCAACAACTAAACTATCACTGCAATAAAGACAACAACAACAACAACAACAACAACAACAACACGACCCTCATCTCCCAGCATCTCGTTAACAAGACTTGCTTATCGCTGGTCGGTTATTTCATTTGTTTTTCATTCGAATTCGAAGTTCATTGTGAAAAATCATTAAGTTGAAGTCAAGCTGTAAGCGTAAATCAATATGTAAAGCGTTCTCGGCGCTGCTCCCAGCATGCAGACTGCGACTTTTTATGATTGCTGCCGATGCTTATGTTGGTGGCAGCCGCAGAAATCAATCTCTGCATCGCCAAACAGCGCATTCTTTTTGTACCACTCTAACATTGTATTTTAATTGCTGCTCGGGCAGATCTGTTTTTGTTTTCACATTTTTGTGTTTAGCTTTGGCTGTTTTTCTATTCTTATTTTCTGTGTTGTTGTATTTTTCTTTTCTATCTGTTCTGTTGTTTAACAAGGAAGAAATGGATTTGGAGAGCATAAAATGAAATTGTTGTTAATATTATTGTTATTATTGCTTATGTTGCTGTTGCTGTTGCTGTTGCTGTTGCTGTTGCTGTTGCTGTTGCTGTTATTGTTGTTAATGATTCGACTACCGCTGTTTCTCGCTTTGTCGGAACCTTTTTATTTCGATTCCTGCGCTATTGTTGGGCCATAAAAACAGTTAATCATGATATCTCACATTTTATGTTACTCTGTACAGAAGGTCGGCGAAGAAGAAGGCGTCGACGGGCAGCAGGTCGAGACGGAGGTCTTTCATGGGTGGTGGTGGGTGGTAGATTAGTTGGTAGTCAAGTAGTTTTACCGAAAACGTTACCGCTTCCTGCGGCGGCGTTTAGTTCGTGGTTAATTTAGTTAGTTAGTTATTATAGCCTCCTTTAGGAAAAATAAGAAAATTCTTCCCGAAACATTAATCATAGGTTTTAATAGCTTTCGCTTAAAGAGTTTAAAGTTGAAAGCATTTCGTTTTAAAAGCAGCACCAGCAGACAACTTTTTACAATTACAACATTATGCGAGGCAAAATAAGTTAAAAGACTCTCTTAAATGGATTTTGTGATGACTGTTGTTGTTGTTGTTGTTGTTGTTACTGTTCATGTCGTTCACCACAAGTTTCGGTTGTGTTCTTTCCGTTTTAAGTACTTGTTTTGTATTTAGTTGGTTTCTTCTAACCAAAAATCGATTGAGAAGCTTTAGCGGGAAAATATGTCAAAAAAATATGTTTCTATAATAAATCGATGTGAAGAAATTCAAAGAAAAGTGAAAAAATTCCTTTTTAGAGGGGTAGAGAGGGGTTGGTCAATAGTAATCCTTCTACTGAAGATCGCAATCACATTTTGCTTTTAATTTGACGTCAGTAGAAGGATTTTCAGCAGAGTTTATTTTCTGCGACTTTTTCAATTGTTTCAAGTTCCTGTCTTAAGTCTTTGGTTTTTCTTCGTTCACTCCTCTGAGCCATGAGTCTTTTTGCTACATTTTGTTGACTTTTTCTGTAATTTCCTGCCTTCTTACCTTCTGGGCCGCCGCTGCTGATGGCAGCTCATTGATTGTCATCGTCGCAGCAACCTTATTTGTGCCAACAACGAGTACTAATTTGGCGCTCTCCGGCGTTTCAAAAGTGTCTATCATGGCAAGAATCTGGAACGATTTTACTACAGCCGATGTACAGCATGTGTGTGTGTATAGTGTGTGTGTCTATCGTGTGTGTCAGCCTTTTAGGGCGTGCTGAAGGAGGTGCTCTTTTTCTCCAATGAATTGAACTCCATGTGGAACAATATTGATATGCATTCTGCGGCGGCATGCGTCACAAATTGTTGCATTGCTTCTGCGAAAGATTTCCGACACAATCGACATCAATGTGCCAGCGCATGGCCGCATAATTATGGTCTTTAAGCTGTCAGCAGCGAGACTGGAATCGGTGCTTTTCATTGTCCTGCTGCTTCAGTTGAATGGCAACGATATCTTGTTATTTCAGGTACACCGCGTATTAGTATTAGTAAACGCTTTTTCGAAGGTGATATTTAAATTATTTCACACTTTGTTACTTTCACACTCGAGGCTATGATAATATGTTGTATGTTTCAACTTTGATTCGATTCTAGAATGACTGAAAATTACTAAAAATCTGTGTTTGGATTTTATTCGAATTTAATTCAATTTGATTTTCTTGTTCTTTTCTTAATATTCCATCAGATCCGATTGTTTTATTCTCATCCGAGACTGTTTTATTTGCGTATAAAGACGTGATAACTTTTGAGTTTTTACATCTTCTTTCTTTGCTCGATTTTTGTGGCGTTCGTAATTTCATTTTTCATCTTCCAATCAACAGGCGAATAAAATGTGTGGACGCGGAAGGCGAAGAAGATTCGTGCAAGATTCATGCCAGAGGCCAACAAAGCATTAGCAACAACACAACAACGCTCGCTGCAGCAGCGCCCAGAAGTCTGCTTGTATTGTTGTTGTTGTTGTTGTTGTTGTTGCTGTGGCTGTGGCTGCGATTGCAATTGCTATTGTTGTTGTTATTGTTGTTGTTATTGTTGTTGTTGTTGTTGTTGTTGTTGTTATTGTTGTTGTTGTTGTTGCTGTGCTAAACGGCGAAAGTCAATTTCAAATGTCTCACGTTCTTATTTTCTTTCGAGGTCTAAAAATCGCGACTGGCGATACTCGGTGACTGAGTGAGCATCGCGGTTCCTTTCTAATGCAATGCCACTGACATTGGAACTGGCAACAGCCAGGCACTGCCGCTGTTGTTGTTGCTGTTGTTGTTGTAGCTAAAATGCTGGTTTCCTACTGTTCAATGCCAGCATTATTATTATTTGTTGTTGCTGTTGTCGTTGCACTTTTTGCCTGTTGCCTTTTTTGTGAGCAGTTTTACGAAATTTTGTGCTAATTTCATTTCGCGTATTTTGCTTTATTTTTCGTTTTTCTTTTTTTTCCCATTCAGTTTTTTTTCTCTCTTTCGTATCATTTTCGTAGAGCTTCCTGCATTTTTGCACAGCTTTTTTAAGATGTTTTGAATTCTTGAATTCAGACATTTTCACTGCTTCAAAACCCGCATTTTATTTACGCGCTTTTAAATGGCATTCGGCCAAGCATAACATCACAACAACAACAACGAACAACAACAAACATAAAACTATACTATAACAGTAACAGTAACAGCAATGCCAACAACAACAACAACGAACAACAACAATAACAATAACAACAACAACAAGTGCGAATGCCGCCACCGATTAACTAAATGCAAAAATCATGTAGCAACAACAAATTAAACACACTTTTAAATGGTGCATTCAGCGGTCGCGCTGCAGCTACACTTCACTTCACCGCATTTCGATTGCTTTGCCATCGCTTGCGAGCGAAACTCAGCCGCAATCGTGTGCGTATGCGCGAAATGCGTCGTTGTTGTTGTGCTGGGCCCCATCGTCGGGCCCACTGTAAACTTTGACTTGTACGGCGCATTTGCTAAATTGTAATTAAAATGTGCCCCACAGCATTGATTCAGATCCACGATGCGGTGCCCGGTTGTGTTGCGTTGTGTTGCGTTCCGTGGTAGGGGCATGGATCGCGCTTGAGAGCCTCTTGAGAGCTCATCTTGTGCTTGAGTACGCGATAGCATGCTGCTTATTAAACGGTGTCACTTGTAAAATATTACGATACGATATTCTGCGATATTCACAAGCAGCGGGGATGAATTATTAACCGTTGAAGGACGTAATAAGATTCTACGTTTATTAAAGAAAGAAGAAAACGACGAAGCAGTCACTTACTCATAGTATTTCATGCATCATATCATAATCACTCATTCATGCAACATATAATCACTCATTTAGCTATCATATTATATGCTAATAATATTTATTATTTATATTATTGTGTCACTATAGTATTTTATATTTAAGGTCACAATATTGGCTGCAATATTGCCCAATCGATTTGCGGAATGGAGGTCGAAAGTGTCACAATTCAGCAGAATTCGCAGGTTCGGCAGAATGCCATCGAATTAAATGAGTTTTGTTTGCTTTAAAGTGTTGTCTTTAAGGTTGACTTTTACGCAATGGAGGCTTCTACTTGTTCACGCAATTTAAGCGTTCTGTAAGCTTACAGGGATTCTGTAAACAACTGGAGCCTTTGTAGAGGATTCCGAGGGGGTTAGGTTAGGTTAGCAGGGCGTGTGATCCCGTGAGGACCACGTCCACCGACGCCCGAAGCGGTCCATTGCGATTGCCCCCATAATAAACGTGATCTTTCATTCATCACGCCATCGTTGGACCTCGTAGATCGGGAATGGGCCGAAAATTGGCGATCTAGTGCTCAGAATCAGCTTCGAAAGACTTGATACCGTACGCTCTGCGACAAGTGCCACAGCTCTCTGGGAAACCCAGTCCCCACAGATTGGGCGCTACTGACATTAGCAAAGTAGATGTAAATCGTCTCATTCTTTCCAAGAAAACCAGGATTGACTTTGGTGCTCCCCCCGAAGCTGTTCAGGGACCCTAACAATACCCGGTTGTATCCTGTTTAGGAGTTTTGTGATGAAAATGAGACATTTGCTAGATCTTTCCTCAAATTCAGAATGTAGCAATTTCAGGCCACAAGAACTGAAATCAAAACACAAAACAATTGAAAGAATAAAAAATAAATACAAATTAAATAGGATTTTAATTCTGGAGAAGGGCGGAGTGGAGTGGAGGGGGAGCAGAGGAGCGGAGAGGAGAGGAGAGGACGTCAGTATTTATATCTATGACTAAATTGCGGTTGCAGCACATCATTTGAACTCGCTGCAATATTATCAGCAGCCTGCCATCATATCGAAGACGGGCTAATAAAATGCAGCTGATTAGAATCGACGCTCCTTTGAGAAGCCTTTGAGAGCGCGACGCGACGCGACGCGACACGATGCAATGCGATGCAATGCGGTGCGGTGCGATGCTACGCGATCTGGCGACAACGTATTCGAATGCCAGCAGCAGCAGCAGCAGCAGCAGCTTCTATGATGTCGCTGTTATGGTAGTTAACTCGAGTTGAGTTGGCGGCAAAAATTAAAAGCTTTAACGGCTTTGCAACAGCAGCAACAACAGCAACAACAAGCGTGGTGGCAGAATTATATGGGTGGAATGTCAAGTGGCTGACTTTGTGGTTGAAAATATCGACACAGCGATCGCATCAATTTGCTGTAGGTGTTGTTGTTGTTGTTCTCGTTGTTGTTGTTCTCGTTGCTGTTCCAATAGCTTGTCCATAGCAATAGATGCGAGTAGTGTTTTCTTCAGTACCGCGAATTGAACTGTCGCAACTATTTCATGTCGCAACGATTTGGCAAACAATTTGTGACATTTGAATGGGCTTTGATGGGACCTTTTATTTTATTGTCTCCGGTCGCCCGCCCCTCTCTCCCTCTCCCGCTCTCTCGCTCTCTCTCTCTCGCTCCTTACGTATCCATCCTCAGAGCAGCTGGAGCAACTTTCCTTCTCCAGTGGACGAATCGCACTCGGCGGCAGTGGTGCCTGCTTCTGTTGCTGTTCTTTTCACTGCACTGTTTTTGTTCGCTTTCCTCTCCGTTGCCAGTGGCTGGTGAGTTGACTTTCTTTGGCCTGCGCGTTTTTATTCCGTCCTCGCGTCGCAACTGAAACGCAGCCGCCTCTGCTCTGCGCTGGCTGCACTTTATTGATGCCTTCGTACGCACTGTCAAAGCTGTTAAATTAACATTTCAACGCGCGCTGACTTGGATGCAGCTACTGCTACTGTTGTTGTTGTTGTTTTCTTGCGGCGAATGTGTGTCACGTGACTGCTTAATATGGCCGGCCTGCCGATTTCTTTGCTGCTGCTAATGGTGATGTTGCAAAATCGGTGCCGAGCCGCACCGCACCGCATCCCATCGCATTGTGTTGTTTTGTGTTTCGTGTGTCTCGTGCGTTTGTCGTACGTGAAACGTGTAAATTTTATTGCCAATCAATCCGCTTGACTTTTGACATCTCATCGAGAACTGTTCAAAAGCCGGTCGGCCGGCCGGCATCGAGTTCAGTTTCAGTTCAGTTTGAATGAAGACAGCGCACGCTGAGTGTGTCGCTCAGTCAGTCAGTCGGGTCGCCTTTTAAGCGTTGAGCGTTGTGGTGGCCGCAATGGCGCCGTCCAACAACAACGGAGACAAACAACACGCGTGACGTCTGCCATCGCCTGTCGGTGGGAATGGCGAAGCACAGCTAAAAACACGGCCGCTTTTGATTACGTTCTGATGTCTGGTTTTTCGTGGTCTTTTTTATATTTTTTATACGTTTTTAATATGCATGTAAATGAAAATGTAATTTTCTTCAAATTCTAATCTCTTTTTTTGTTCTTTGGTTTTCGTTTTTTCGAGTGGACACGTGAAGCTCACCCACAGCTTCGGCGTTGTTGCCGCTGCTGAGCCGCGCGACATGCGACATGCTACAGCAGCTGTCGGTAGCAGCAACATGTTGCTATGCTCAAAACAATATTTTTATGGTTGTTGTTATACTTGTTGTTGTATCTTGGTTGCTGTTGTTCTATTTATTGTGGTTCTTCTCATTCTTTTCTAAAGAAAAGGATTCAAATATTGGCAAGTTTTCGCTCTCTTTCCCTCTCTCTCTCTCTCCATCTGTCTCCCACTCCCTCTCACTTTTCACTCTTTCTCTATTATCTTCTCTCTTCTTCTCTCCTTCTGTCTCTTTCTCCTAAAAGTCCTCTGTTTAACTTTTCATTGATTGCTTCTGTTTGTAGTTATTTTCCAGATCATTTTCAGAGTCACCCGAGTCACGAATTATAGGTCCAAAAATTTAGCCGTTATTTTTGATGATGTCGCTGTTGTCCGATTCGCTTCGGTTCCATCGCTCGACGTTGCTGCATCATTTCTTGCTTTTTGTTGTTGGCTGTCGGAAACATCGTCGTCGTTGTCGTCGTCGTCGTCGTCGCCGTCGTCGTTGTCGTTGTTGTGGTTGTGGTTGTTGTTGTGTCTGCTGCTGTCCTTCCTCTTGTTTTCATTGTTGAGATCAATCGCTTTTCTACGATTCAACGTTTTAATGCAATTCAATAAAATTTAAATGTTGTCATTGGCTTTGATTTTCCTGTTGCTGCTGCTGCTGCTGTCGTTGTTGTTGCTTTGTTTGTTTTCCTTGTGAAGATAACTTTTTAGATTCGCCATCGAGCGGGTGGGAAACCCGGCTGCACCGATTCCCATTCTCGGCGACAAATACTGTAATGTCTCTATTGTTTCTATTTATTTGTTGGTTGTTTTTGATGCGGTTTCCTTCGCTTTTTCCCCTTCTTCCCGCCCTGCTTTCATGTTGAGTGTCTGTTGCTCGCTAATGAAAGTCTGCAATATTATAAATCGACTGCGATTTGTTAATTTTGTAATTATACAGTATAAATACGATGCTGTATATAGTGGACTTGGCCCTATAATAAACTGACTTGAAACTGGTTTCGTTTTTCGGCGTGAAATCAATTTAAAAGCGTTTCTGTTGGTGCTCCACTTCGATCTGCGAAAGTGCTCGCGTAGATTACACTCAGCGGAGCAGTCATCAAAACAGACAGACAGACAGACAGACAGACAGACAGACAGACAGACGGGGAGCCGCGAGTGACCACCGCGAACCAGCGTCTCCCTTGATCGGTGCTCATTTATCACTTCGCACCCAATTACCCATGGAAGTGTTGCGGCAGCTGTAAATGTGCCACGCCCCCTTCGCATTGGAATGGAACGCATCACTGCGTTCACTGCGTCGGGACCCGAGTGCGCCGTGCATCCGCCGTTTTATTAATCGCACGAAGATTCGTAATCTTCTTTTTAATGCACTCCTGCGTCTTGGCCACCACTTGGCCAGTCACTTAGCCTTAATCTGTATCAATTACCGAAAATTCCTTCGAAAATACCGTACATCGCTGTGGAATTTAATCACAATCAATTCAATCCCACTCCGATTCTAAGGAGCAGAAAAACTCGCGCCCTGCAGGGGAAAAACGCCCTGAAAACAATGAATGTGCTTCATTTCGAACGAAACGAGTTCGAGTTCGAGTTCGAATAGTCAGTCAATAGATCAAAAGAAGAAGAAAATTTAATTCAGATCGCTTAGATTTCAGTTCAGATGCAAGTTTTCACTGCGAGTTTCTTGCTCTTTTCTACGCTTTACTGTAATTTTATGAACTGTAGTGTGATCAGAGGTCTGAAAGCAATAACAACAGCGAAAGCGTATCAGCTTAGCTTCGGTGCTCCTTATAAAATGAAGGCGGCACCCGATTAGGAGCCGCACCAGCCACCGTAATTGAAAAGCATTCCAGGCAACACGTAAGACGCACTTATAAATTGCCAGCGCATCGCTCAATAACGGTAAAGATAAACATCAAGATCATAATAACAATAATAATAATAATAGTAATAATAATAGTAATGATCGTCTTTTCTCCGAGTCAATATTAAAGCTTATCAGCGTGACAATCTGTCAACATCGTTAATTAATATCTTAACTCACTCATGATCTCATCTCACGTATGGAATGAAGCAATAACAAAAACAACAACAACAGCAACAGCAATCAGAAAAAGCAAAAGCAATTTCAACACCAAACTGCATGAAGCACGCTGAAGAGGAAGCAAACACAAACGGTTGCTCCTTTTTTGCATGCAATCAAATAAGATCGAAACGACAGCAGCTGCAACAACAACAAGTGCCAGACTACAATAACCACATACTAATTTACTGCACTTGACTACTACTAGTAGTGGTACTATTTTTTGTGTTGTTAATAAGAACAACAACAACAACATCAAATGTTTCACTTCATATCTTCTGCTTGGAATCTCATCTGGATTGCGGACAATTTTAGTCTTTTTTTTTTTTTGTTCTTTTTGTTGATGTTCCTCTGTTGTTATTCTTCTTCTTGTTGGTGTTGGTGTTGGTGTTGGTACTGCTTTGTTGCTGTTGTTGTTGTTGTTGTTGACGTTGTTAAGTGTTTTTGTCACCGTTTTGTTGTGTTTTGTTTACATGCTCCTTAGAACAATCTTGCTATAAACGCGCCTGAAAATTACTTCAAAGTGTTTGGCATAAATTTTATGTAATCGTTTCGAGCCATTTCTGGCACTCGACTCGACTGGCCTCAACTGCTCAGTCAGCTACTCAACTGGAGCAGTTGTTGAATGCGCCAGCCTCTGGATGGGGACACTCTACATACACAGTTGGACTGCACTGGGCTCATGTCGCTTCTATTGTGGTGGCTCCTGTTGTTTCTTGCATTGTTGTTGTTGCTGTTTTAGCCACAGCATGATCGTCGGCATGTGCGGCATGCGTACCACAGAACGGCTGCCCCTTCATGCATAGGAAACCGCTTTAATTTCAGCCACTTGTTCAGGTGACAGCGTGTGAAAGTGACTGAATGACTGGATGACTGACAAAATTCTTAAACCGCGATAACTACAACAACTAAGATGACTACAGCACCAATCTTTGTGGTCAAATGTTCTATAACCACACTTTTATTTCGCCTCTAAATTTACTAAATTTACTTTAAACAGAGGTTCATTGGGTGAGTAGTTTATTCATTCAAACAGATTTCACATCCTTCGAATCATTCGAATCATTTTTAGGCCGACTTGAGTCATAGATTTAAGCAGTTAGAATAGCATTTCGGCAGCTGGAAGTGTGAAAGGGAGGGCGAATGAGAAGCAGAACAAAGCGCATTCCTCATCGAAGCCGCAGCTTGTTTCACTTTCCTGAACTCAATAAATCTTGTGTTAGATTGTTTTTAAGTGTGCTCCTTTCTTGTGTTTCCCCCAGCGATGGAGCGATTGTCTGCTTCTTCTTTGTTTCCTTTTCGTTCCTCGCATTTAAAGTTTTATTTTTGTTGGTGTCTCCTCGCCTCTCCTCACTTTTCGCCGAAGTGTGTTTTTTCTTTGTCGCTGTTTTTTCTACTAATTTTTCAGCACTTCCTACAACGTTTTCACATCTGCCAACCTTCGAAATGCATCGGATCACGGCACCGCAACGCATTTGGCGATCCTTAAACAACAACAACAACAACAACACGAAATCCATTGATATATTGTTGTCGGCAACATGCGGCAGTTGCACCAATAAAACAAGTTAATAAATAATAAATAATTGTACAGACGCAATAAAATCTTAAGCACAGTGAAAAATCGGGGAGAAGAGGGGGAAAATCATATCCATTATATTATCGTTTATTAATAAAAATAAAGTGAAATCCTGCAACAACAAATCTCACATTTATTCCGTAGAAAAAGCAACGCATTCTATTTGCATAAGCGGAGAAAATTATTGCTTACAACTTTTGTTTCCCACAGCAACATCAGCAACATCAGTGCTGCTGCTGTTGTTGCTGCTGCCGCGCCGCGCCGTTTGTTTAACATACGATTTGTTGCTGCCATTTTTCTGCACGCATTGCTACTATTTTAGCTAATATCAGCAATCAGCCGGTTGTTAGTCCGGCGCAGCGTTGCGGAAATTTATGCTAATGTTTATTATGTCCAACATGTTATAGTTTTGGGGCCGCCTCCTTCCTCGCGGCCCGCAGCGACACCCGACAGCCCTGCGTCCCATCAACGAGCTCAGTGATGCTTCTTCTTATCGGGCCATTCGGCCGACAAGCTACGATTTAAGTGAGTTCAAATTGAGGCGTTAACGTGAAAATTGCTACTTTTCGAATTTGTCTGTCTGTCCGTCCGTCCGTCCGTCCGTCCGTCTGTTTGCCCGACTGTGTCCATCTATTTGTCTGTGTGTGTGTGTGTGTGTGTGTGTTGCTACTTCCTTCTACTTGCTCGCCGTGTGTCCTGCCGCCGCCCAGCGCCTGCTCCTCGAGTTCGATTACCAGTCGCTGGTCTGCAACTGGCCGCGTTTTGGTAGCAGTAGCAGCAGCAGCAGCAATATTGTTGAGCTCTTAATAGAAAAATTGCCGTCACTTCTTGTCCGTTGCTTTTTGTTTCTTCGCCGATGGTTGCTTATGATTACAACAACAACAACAACAACAACAACAACGAATTGCCAGTTGTTGGCTGCGAGTGAAGCCATGGAAGAAGTTATCGAACAACCGCCGGAGTAAATCATGAAATGTTATCGTTTGAATAAATATTGATATTTGTCGGCAGTAAGAGCAACACCAACAACAACACCAACAACGCCACCAGCAACATCAGCAACACCAGCAACAACAACAACAACAACACCAACAACACCAACAACAAGAGTGTTCTTAGCTGTTACTCTATGAACACGCTGCAGGCGAAAACGTGTAGCGGCTTCGGTTTGGCTGGCAGCGTGGCCGGCAGGCTGCAGCAAGTGGCTGTGAAAATGTTGTTAATGCTTCCGCCAGGGTGTGGCAAATAAAGTCATGAGCAACGCCTTGCAATGCGATGCGATGTCTGCTTTCTGCTTTTTAAGGTGCAAATGACTGAAATTAATTAAGCCTGAGAAAAGGACGAACGCGGCGTAGAATTCGCACCATCTCGCATCGAGGATGTGCTGGGGAACTTTTAACAAGTGTTATTAATTCCATTATTAAAACGTGGCGTGTGCAGAGAGAGAGGACCAAGTTACCAGCAACAACAACTTCAACCGCTATCGGAGACAGACACAAACTAGGAAAATTAAACATTAAAAACGAAGTTCGAGGAATCTCAATTCAAATAAAAACTGCATAGACTAAGCTGTGAAATACCCGCAAAGAATTATTAAGTTCCTGTACTTAGAGAACCCCAGAAATATGATGTTGGCTTGAAATTGTTTATAAAATACGAAATCTTTGGAAATGCTTAGATTTCTTATTAATACACGCGTAGCTAATGGAAAATGGTTTTTAATTTCGGATCAATTCTTCGAATATTAAAGTCAAGTGCTGAAGCTAACGATTGGCGACTGCTAGTTGCTGCCCTGTCGCCGCAGCGGAATTTAATCCGTTCATGCGCTCGAGACGCACCGCACATTTCCGTATCCTAAATAATCATAATTAAAAATAACTCAGACGCCGTCAAGTGTTGCGAATCACGATCTAGATGCGTAGAAGCGATCTCGCGGCGCTCACTCCGGCCGCGCGCTGCCGATTAGCGGCGCTTCGCAGCGAGGTGCGATTCGGTGGTGCGTTCGGCTGCAGCGAGCACTTGTTGTGGACGCCTGCTCTGCACTTGTTGCTCGCCGCCGTTGATTTAATCTACGCCAAGCAATTTGCCAAACATGCTGGCCTATTAGACGACGCTCCGCTGCCTGGAAGCCGCTGCGAGCGCTCCAATCTAAGCTGCGGGCTGTAATTAAAAGGAAATCATACTCGCTCACAAACACACACACACACACACACACGCACACACGCACACACACACGCACTCCGCGACGCGAGCACTTTAATTTATTTAAATACGCCGGCCAACATTAATGTCCACCACGAATGAGGCTATGAATGAAGTGCGGGCAGGACGCGTGGGGAGGCACGCGTGCGGACATGAGTGAATGTCGGCGCGGTCGCTCCGGCCGCAAATGTGGCTAATGCGCGACTTGCTCCAAATCTGTCTGCCGGCTCAGACGGCGCATTTCTCGGCTTTCAATGCGCGCATCTGCGGCTCGACTCTGCGGACGTGCGTTGCGTTGCGTTGCGTTGCGGTGCGGCGTGGTGCGTTTCGGCCGCCGCAATTCTTTACGCCGCTCAGCTAGAGTCAAGTGCAGTTCCTGGTCTGCGCGATCTGCAGAATGCGTTCGCGATAATCTCGTCATTGAGCAGCGTCTTTCTGGAGCATCCTTGATGTTGTTCTCGCTGGCATTAAAATTGGCATTTTGACAGACGTATAATTAGTGCAGCTGCTAGTTTTTGACACATATCTATACGTGCGGAAAAATCATGGCAGTTCATGGAGAAGCATGTCCGAGAAGCAGTCGCGGAACAAATATTGGCAAAGTGGCTAAAAGAAGAGGCAGCGGAATAGAAGTCAGCTGAACGAGAATCTAATCTATGCCACGCTACTGAGCATGTGTTAAAATGACATCTGAAGACTGTGAAAACGACAGACGACAGACGACGACTGCGAAAGCGACGAATGACGACGATGGAAACAGCCGACAAACCATCAGCCGACAGTCGTTGGCAGGGCGAGGCTTTAAATACGAGTGGAATAGAAATGAGTCCGAATGAGGGACTGAATGACCGACAGCAATAACAACGCAACCCAAGGAAGCATTTCATGCATTAAAGCTCCTGTTAGAGGGGTCCCCGTTTTTAGAGGTAGCTCTCGTAGCTCGTAGCTCGTTTCTATTTCGAAGGGCCCAGCTTGAAGTCTCCTTAATTCAGAGGTTTATTTTAGTTCCTTGGTTCCTTCGGAGGTGCCTTGTCAAGGATGCTTTTTCGGAGCCACCGTTAAGAGTTCTCATTACGTAAGCTTCAATTCACACTTCCGATTCGCCACTCTAGAGGATGCATTTTCGTGCCTCCTCTTAGAGGGCACTTTTAGACGTCAACATTTTTTATATAACCTCTTAAAGCTCTCATTTAATCATGTTTACTACGAGTATTGTTTTGGATAAAAGATCGGATATAAAATCGTTAAAATCGTTTACTGATAGTCGTACCGCTTCTTTTATCGTCCCTCCCCCTCTCTTCTCTGCTCTTCTCTTCACTTCTCTTCTCTTTCTTTATATTTGATTAGTTTCGTGGAGTTTTTCTGCTGGGATTTTTCTTGATTTTTACCCTCCTCCTCGACCCCGCGTTGACTGTTGAATCGCCGTCATGATTGTCGTTATGTTGTAGAATATTTTCATTAGAGTGCAGCGAGCACGCAAAACGGTTATAAAAGAAGCGGCTCCGGCATGAAAAATCACCTCGCATTATGATGGACGTGTATTAAATGGAGCATTTTTTGCAAGTGTGAGGCTCATTTAGGAGGACTCATAAAAGAGAATCGCGCAGCTTGAAATACGAAATGCGTGCCGAAGCATTCAAACGATCGAGATGTGTTTGCGGCTGATGTGAAGACGCGTGCGTGCGTGCGTGCGTGCTACGAGTGAAAACCAGTCGTGCCAACAAATGACACTGCCTGCGTCCACGGAATGTTGCATGGAGCTGCGACTGAGAGGCTGAGGAACGGGGAGCGGCCGCTGATAGTCGAGGGTTTGCTTGCTGAACCGCTGAAGCGGACTGAAGAGGATCACTTTTGGGACAACAGAGCTGATGCTCGATTAAACTAACTCTGCTGCAGCAGCTGCGACAGCTTTCAATAGCATAGATGCCACGCCTCCTTTTTCACACATGATCACCCATGAGATAACGTAAAGAATGTGTTTTTTTTTAGAACACAACCAAAATAAAAGCAAACGTGTTGTCGTTTTGATTGTCCAACTTTTTATACATAGTAATCTTCAATATAATAAAAAAATAGTTGGAATAGAGTCCAGAATAACAAGAACAAAAACACTGGGCATTTATTAATGCGGATGAGTTCAGATCACATTAAAAAGTCAACATCGCCGAAGACTCTTCGGAGTTCAGAAGAGCAGCAGCTGTTAATGCGTATTTGTGTCACAATCGTTTTGTTGTCACAACAAAGAAGGTGCTAAATGGGCAACGGTATCAACATCAACAACAACAACAACAACAACAACAACAACAACAACAACAACAACAACAACATCAGCAACCAGCTGAACTAATCTTTCCACACCAACGACTGCGACAGCTACAACGACCACTTTTCAACACGAGACATACTCGTATAATGAAACAGTTCATTATTTGTTGGCAACCTTTTGTTGTCTCTGTTGTTGTCTCTGTTGTTGTTGTTATACAATAGTTATTGTTGCATCAGCAGAAGAGGCTTCCTTTTCACAGGACTCATTCATTTCACAGGACCTTTGTTAGCGATCTTCAACACTCGGTTGATTCCATTGTAGAAGTAGCAACGAGAGTAGCAATCAGAACGGAGTGGCGAATAGAAGTGAAGAGTGGAGATGCGAGGAGAGGAGAACGAAAGGAACGAAAATCAGGCAATATTTGTTAGTGGTATAAAAGCAAATTTATTGATTAATGGGCCATTCAATGGATTGTTGTTGTAAATGTTGTTCATATCGAAACACATAAATTATGTTGAGTGTCACAACAACAACAACAACAGCAACAGCAGCAACAGCAGCAGCAGCAGTTGTTGTCAACTTAGTCACTTTCAATATCGTTTTCATTACTTCTCCATTGAAGTCCCCTCCGCCGTCGCCGCCGCCGCCGCCGCCGCCGTGCAGCTGGAACGAATTTTCAACAATATTCACTTCATTATTTTGCAATAAATTTGAAGCAGTTGGCAATCCTATTCAACTCTGTCGAGTGTGAAAAAAGCAGTTGAGCATTTTGCAAAAATAGAAATTGATTTTAAATAGAAATCACGCTTTATTTGATAAGCGTGTCGAATGGGTTTTGAGAGTTAAACGATGGTGACGACGACTTCGGGGCCCCACATTAAAGTGACTCAAATGGGTTTCTAAATGAGGGAAGTTTTCATTATACACAATAGATTTTAAATTTAAATTCAAAATAAATTACAAAATTAACCATGAAATGAAAAAAGCCTTAAAAAATGTGTAGAAAAAAAGGTAGAAAAGAATATTAAATATAATAGATTTGTTTATTTATTATTTATTCATAAATTTTGAAAGACATACAATAAAAATAGAAACTCAAAATTGTACTAAATGTGCGTAAGCTTTAGAAAAACTTAAATTAATGTGAATATAATTTGTTCCCACAAGTAAATTCCCATTTTTTTGAAATCTTAATAAAAATTCCAATAAAACTTTCAATCAAATTTTTATTTCTTTGTTACTCGACTGTCCTCGAATGGAACCTCATCACTGCGAGGCGAGAGAGAGAAAATCCAATCACAACCAACGTTAATTAAAGTATTCAAATTTGGACCATTAAAATCTGGTTGATAAAATAATTAACATCACTTTTTATTGCCCCAAATTTACGCAACATTGATTCTTGTTAAGCACTCACTCATCATCGTCGTCGAATCAGCTTTATCTTCATTATCATCATCATCCTCATCATCCTTATCATCACCCTCAGCATCCTCAGCATCCTCATCACCCTCAGCATCCTCAGCATCTTCATCACCCTCAGCATCCTCAGCATCCTCATCAGCCTCATCAGCCTCATCTTCCTCATCATCCTCAGCATCATCATCATCACCCTAATCATCATTATCATCATATCATCATCAACAATATAATCGACCACATCTTTAGTTGTTGTCAACTTTCAATGGAAATAAAAAATGAACTGATTAAAAACAACAACAACAACAGAAGTCAGAACAACAATAAAATTGTTTGCCTTTTCTTCTTTAATTCGTTAACAAATACGTTTTTTTCGATTGCTTTGTTTTTTTAATCACAAATTTCAATTTAACACAAATCGATAATAAAAATTTATACGACAAAATTTGCATGTCGTAAATTTGAAAAAATAAATTAGAATTTCGTTGACATCGCCGCACAAAATAGTTTCGGAGTATTTTGTGTCTTCCTTTTTTTGGTTTTTCGCTTTATTTGAGTCTTTAATATTGTTTTTATTAGCCATTAAAATTATGCAAATAGATCAGAGTTGAGTAGAAAAAACTGCTAAATTAAATGCGATTTAAAGTAGATTATAAGCAGATTGTGAGTTGTTGTTATACAATAAAGTGACTTTGTTCTGTTTTTCATCTTCTTATTGTTGTTGTTGTTATTGTTGTTGTTGTTATTGTTGCTGTTGTTATTGTTGCGATATCTGATTCGAATTGAAAAAAAAAGAAAGCTGAATAGGATTAGGAGTAGCTTCATCATTCCTTTTCAGTTGCTGATGTCATGTTCAACGATAAAAAATCAGAAGATGAAGAAAACAAAATACAGAAGAGAGGAAGAGGACGAGATTCAATAATAAAAATAAGAAATGAGTTAATAAACCCGACCAATCAACAGGTAGCAACTTCAGCCATGATTAATTTTAGTTGTTTTTCGTTTTCTCATGAATGAATTGTGACAAATTTTTTCAATAATTTCCGAATTTTCAAAGATTTATTATTGACTAGAAATTCACTAGAAAAATGTGCTAAAAGAAGATAAGCAAAATATTTGTCGCCACTTTTATTATCGATCAGGGTTTTTTTTTCTCCAAGTTTTAAATAAATAACAAATTTCAACGATGAAATTTAATTTGGATTTAATTTTATGTCAATACGAAAAAGAAAAACGCAACATCAATTTATTTATTGAAAACAATAGAAAATGTTTAATGTACATAAAATTTGAAGATATTTAAAAACAAATCATGAATAATGAATTATTTATTCTCTTCATTTTTATTCTTACAAATCAAAAATATACACAAATCTCAATAACAGAGTTTATTCGCTGTTAGCAAGAATGTTATACATTCTGTCATTGAACAGAAATTGTGTTTGCAACATGTTTGAACACGTTTGCAACATGTTCGGTTTGAGAATTTTTTGTATTTTTTGGTTTAAAGCAAGAACCCGAATGTTAGCTAACATTGAGTTAAGAGTAAAATAAAAGAAATCAACGGAAAACGAACGGAAAACGAGCAGAGACAACAAATTCATTGGACAAATAATCAAAGCAATTGCAATTTAGAAGAAAAGAGATAGATAGAGAGAGAGAGAGAGAGAGAGAGAGCGATGCGATGTGAAACCTTTTTGGAACTAATTAAAACTATTTAAATAATAAAAGAAAATTCAATTCTGCGACGCATTCGATCGCGTCTTATGAACTGTAATGAGTTCGAAACATTATTTATTTACTATGATTTTAGGTCCACCTCCTCCCGTCCGCACCCTCGCAGAAATGTTAATGAAATGCTTATTATGAACTCCAACATGAGCACTAGTATTGCGTTTAAAGCGATGAAAATCATTTAATTTCGCAACAACAATGGTAACAACAAAAGCAGCAACAAAATCAACAACAACAACAACAACAACAACGACATAACCGCGGAAGCATGAAGAAAGATAAAATGCCGAGTCGAGCGGGAAGGGAGGATGGAGGGAGGGATGCGTGAAAAGCCATTAAAAACGCAATGAAAACTCGAAACACTACTAAAGTGTCAGGAGACACATTTAAAAAGAGCAACGAGTACAATAATAATAATAATAATAATAATAAAAATAACCAAAACAACAACAACAACACCTGTTGCAGCGGCATACATGATCGTCCAAAGACCATCAAAAGAGAAGGAGGCAAAGCAACATGCCAAGTAAACGTACAAAGGAGGTATATTGATGTAGTATGTGTGTGTGTGTGTGTGTGTGTGTCCACGTATGTGTCTGCGTTTTTTGCAAGTACTCATAACATTAGTTTTGCTAATAATTTTCTTGTTTTAGATTTTTACGAGCTCTTTTTGCAGGAGTGCCGTTTAAACTGTGCTCGTGGCCCAGTTCAAGAATACGGAGAGTGGAGATTTTAAGTTCACATTTGTTCGCCTTGTTGTTGCTATTCTTCTGTTAGTTTCTCTGTTTTCTTCTCTCGGCTGTTGCCCCAAATGCTGACCTAGAAGAAAGTCATCATAAACGAGACAGCAGAAGAAGAAGCAGCAGCAGAAGAAGAAGGTACAACAACACTAGAAGAAAGGTCAACAGTAAACAGAATTCTTGCGGTTGTCGTGGTCTCGGTGACAAGTCGAAGAAAACCGATTTATGTACATACATCGAGAGAGTTTAAATAGAATATATTTTGGAATGGAAACGATTTTGCATTTTTGCCATTTTTAATGTATTTTTAACGCTGTTGCTGCTAGAGTTCCTCCTTTGGTAGTTCTTTTAAATAATATCTTTGCTCTCTGTATAGATGATTATAAAATTATGATAAAACAAAATCAAGTTGATGATAATGATGATGATGATAATCAAGACACTTCGCTACCGATGCTTCCGATGCTGTTGCTCTAGAATTTATATTCACTTTTTGTTCGTTCAAAAATCCGAAGCTCTTCAAATCGTTATTTCTGTTGCTTCTTCTTATTGTACTACACAGCCTGCTTGTTCTTCTTCTTCTTCTTCTTCTTTTTGCTCTTTCAACATTGACAAACGCCAGCAGATGTGCGCACGCATTTTTTTATAAGCTTTCGTTCATTTTTCGCTCAATTACGTGAGTCATTTTCGTTGCTGCTGTCACTACAACAACAAGTCGCATCTGGAGGGATCCTCCTTCGCTATGCTTAGGCAAGATCTTCTGTAGAAACGGCGTTCGATTCGCACTCGATTGCGCGAATGAGTGATTAAGTAACACGAATGTGAGTAACTGACCCCCCAAATGACCCCTTATAACCCAAACAATGTGTACTACGAAATAGTTTCAAATTAAGAAACTAAAATCATTAGAAACTGAAGAACAAGTTTCCCCCCGTTCCCACGGTTTTGTTCCCCGTTCGCCATCTCTTCTCTCTCTCTCTCTTCATACAATCTACGTCAATTCTTCCCCCTTCCCTCCTCACTCCACCTTCTGGCTGCTGCTGCTGCTGCTGCTGGTCCCATCCGCAAACTATTCACACATCGCCAGCAGCGACTTTCCTGTGTTCACCGCGCTGTCCGCCATTTTATCACATGCGCACCGTGCTAATTCCTGCCACCATATTTAATAAGGCTGCGGCATTTAATTTTGACACGCCGTCGATAGCCAAGTCGAGCAGACGCAGACAGGCCACTCTTTTGCTAGGATCATTGTTGTTGCTGCTGCTGTGTGGTGACATTTTGTTCATTTAACTTGTCGCTTTTATATGGTAACAGAAATTATGATAAGTTGCTGCTGATACTGCTGCTGCTGTTGCTGCTGTTGTTGTTGTTGTCGTTGTTGGTGCTCAGCTCACTCAGCTCAAGCGTTAAATTGTGGTCCGCGATATCTTCGTTACCGCATTTGAACTGGTTACTGGAATTGTTGTCCATCGAAACAGTCGCCGATAAATTACACTTTTGATTTATTAGCAGGTTTTATTACAGTCTCTACGGAAGCAACGTTGTAGGTACGAATGCAGCAGCAGCAGCAGCAGCAGCTGACAGCAGCGACGACAACGATGACATCATCTCTGGAGTGAAAATTGAGGGTGAGAGATTGAAGCATTTTGCTCTTCGTTTCGATCGTCGTCTTCGAAAATCGATTTCCCGGTCTATTTCCGGGTCCACTTCTCGTTGATCCCCCGAAAAACGGGTTCACTGCACTAACAAAGGATTATTATGAATTGAAGGCGAAGTAAACGGCTTCGAAATGAACAAATTTATTTGCATTTTCCGATCGAAAAACGGATTCTCGAGGAATGGGTTCGAATAACGAACATCGTATATGTATCTCAGATCGATCTAATTTCGAAATAATTTGCATCTGCCAAAGGTGACCAAATGAGCGCCAAATACGGTCAAATGTTGCTGCTGTTGTTGCTGATGCTCCTTTCTCTCGACCTGATGCTGAAATCTACGCACCAAAATCGTGCACAAACATTCTATTTATTAAATGTTGTTAGTGTTGTTGTGGCTTTATTGCTGCTGCTTCTATTACAAGCACAGCGATAAACACTCAATAGCGACAACATCTGAAAAAGTACTCTTAGATATCTGCTGCTGCTGCTGTTCTCACTTTTGATATAACTTTTGCTCCTTTTCTGGCTGCGACTTTTGTGGCGATGTGGTTCGTTTGTAGTCTGTAACCAACAACAACAACAACAGCAACAACAACAACAACAACAACAACACAAATAATAATAATAACCAATGCTTACTTCCATCAATCGAAAACGATGCAGGCCAAAGAAATACGTGATTTGTATTCAAATTCGATGAAAAGAAAATCAAAGCCCAAGTAAAGCAAAGCAACACGAAAAAGCATTGCTTCAAATATCTTCATTAGTAACTGAAATGGAGAAGGAGAAGAAAACGAAGAAGAAAAAGAAGCCCGGACGATGAAGAGGCAGAGCAGCAGCGAGAGAAAAGCGAAGAGAGAGGCGCTCGCTGCTCATCGCGATCACTGTGCTCAAAGTAGAGTAGTTGTTGTTGTTGTTGTTGTTGTTGTTGTTTGTATTGTTGTTGTTTGTGCACTTCGTTCACTTTTGCCCATAAAACGTAATGATTTATTGCTGCAACACTTTAATATAAACATAAATAAATTTCAATCGCTACCATTAAGTATGCTGTTTAACAAACAACGACAAGAGCAACAGCAACGGCAACAGCAACAGCAACAGCAACAGCAACAGCAACAGCAACAACAACAACAACACCAACGACAACAAAAGCAGCAGCAGGAGCAACAACTTGATCTAGATTTGTGATCACAAAAACATTGATCAGCGATGACCATTTAAAGATCACGTAAGAACCTTTAGCATTTGAACGCCGTATATACTGAAAAAAACGTATTCATGGTTCAAACTCGAGTGTGGAGAAAAAGTAGAAAAACTGAAGAAATACAATATTTATTTATCTCTGGCCTCATGCCCACAGCGTGCGGTGAAGCATCTACAACCGATATGCATATATTTTTGAGTGAAAGTGGGCCGACCACGCCTATTGTTATATTTTCCCTTAATTACGGAAGTGTTCTGATCGCGAAGATGATAAATTCTATGGTAATTAATTCACCACAGTGAGGTTTTCTATGTTCTGCTTAAAAGCACTTTAAGTGTATATAAAATGTGACTGAAATGTGGACCGGCCACGCCCATTCTGCCCACAATCTTTAATACTAATATTGGTATAAGTACAGATAGTAACATTTATCGCAGTAGCTCATGAAATTTTCTATTCGAAATCTCTGTGGCTGGTGAATTGGCGGTGGTGAAATCAAAAGATTAAAAGGATGTCCTTAGAAATCGGCGGCCAACCGCTTGGAGGTCCAGTTAGTTTAGACGTGCCGTAACGTGGCGTTGTGAACGCATCATGGTGGACGCGCTTAGCGATTAGCGGAACTGTCAGTTGAGAAACAACAATTATATGTCAACATATGTCAATTATAGCATATAGAGCACGGTCTGCGAGCTCTGATAGAGCTTCTATCACACTCCATCCCACGCCTCTTAGGTATATGTTACCTACATGTAGCGTACTACAGAGAGAACGGTTCTCTGTTCTTTCTATAGTCTATGTGAGAATCTATCTGAGAATCTGAGTACAATATTATTGGAATGCCAAGAGAGAGAACGGAAGTTCAGTAGATTCGAGCGTCACAGCACAGATTTCAATAACCGTTTACAGTGGCAGCTGCAAGATAGGCTGATAGGTAGGCGTCACATCACGTGACGATACGTCTAGACTAACTGAATCTTCAGTTGACTTCTAACCACATGAGACGACACGACATGACCTACTGACATGACATGACTGACGTGACATGGCCCTGACATGGCAGAAACATGACCTGCTTGAGCGGTACGATCATTAGTTTGATCTCAATTTTGTGGATTTTATTCCACTTCGATACCTTAATATTTACGTATAATTCAATGTATGTACATCCTGAAACCTCATACTTAAAGTTGTTGTTTTTATTGTTGTTGTTGTCTATGTTGCTGTTGACAAATCCGTATCGAAGAAACCACCTCAGTTCTTTAACCATTTCAGTTCATTTGGCAAATTTATCTCACGTGATGACGTGCTGTCAACACGATCGGGTTTCAATTCATAAAAGATATAAAAAAGGCCACAAAAACAAACACCTATACATTTCTTTGCATTTATTTTGCGTTTGAATGCTGGCAACACTGGCTGAACAACACACTTCGTTGACGCTGCTCGAATCGCTTCTGCTGATCCTGCGCACGATCGATCGTTGATCATTTCTACAAAAATGGCTTCCAGCTGTGTGTGTGTGTCTGTAAATAAGAGATGATCTTGTTGTTGTTACGATTGTTGTTGATCTGGCTGGAGAGTGTCCATAATAATAACAACAACAACGACAATAAACATTTATTGTCAAATGTGTCAAAAGATCGAGCAAGCTAATGATACATACACATACACTCACAGGCACAGATGAATATACAAAAACGTAGTGAGGAGAAGAAGCAGGAAGTAATACAAATAGTAGCAAAGAAAAAGAGTGAAAAAAGTAGTCTGGTTACGAAAAAAGGTAGCTAAACTACATGAAAACCTTGAAAAAAGAAAAAAGGACTTAAAGAGGTAGTAAAAGAAGAAGAAGCAGAAGCAGAAGCAGAAGCAGTGGCAACCTCGCAAAAAGCACTCTGCTCGAGTTGTGATTGCAATGCGTGTCTACTACTACTCATCGGCTGCCGCTCGAAAGCCATCCACTCGCATCTTCTTTAATATTTCGTTATTTATGAGCTGCAGTTATGCCTTTTAGGTATGTCAAGAATTTAGTTGGTCGTGAGCTCACATGCAATTAATGCCCAAATTAGTGGGGCATCAGCAACGGCTGCTGTTGCCTCTGCCGCCTCTGCCGCCCCTGTCGCTGCTTCTGCTGCTTCTGCTTCTGATGTGCATCATTTTTTGCCGTTTTCCGTTTTCCGATGTGCCGCGCTTTTTTGTTTGGGTTCGTAGTAATTTGAACTAAAGTTGGGCTGTTTTGTGATTTACGAGTCTGCTCGGCAGCGGACAGACCAGCTAGACGGCCAACCAGCTGCGTCAGCCGCATCAGCTGCATGGAAGATGTGTCCAAGCAACTGTCAACTTTGTACGGTAAACTGACAATAATGAACTTTGTCTCGGGCTAATGTTCTGTTCAAAGCGCGATCCTTAATCGGACGCATCACCGGCTGTCGTTGTGTTATCTGTCGCTGTTGCTATTGTTGTTGCCGGTGTTGCTGTTGTTGCTGTTGTTGCTGTTGTTGTCGCTAATGTTGGTGTTGGCGGTGTTACGGTCAGAAGGCGACGTTTGTCTAAAAATGGCTACAAACTGGGGCGAAAACCGGCGACTGAGTGACTTCGCTAGCAGTATTTAAAAACAAATTCCCGTGCGAAATGGGAAATACACCATAAGAGACCACAAACGGGACGGCTGACTGAATTTCTCAGGCTTCGGGTGAAGATGTTAGGCCAGAATTTAATGGATGTACGTATATAAGAAAGAAAGAAAGAAAGAAGAAGAAGAAGAACAAGGGGACCTTTAATATTGAATACTTTTTTCAAAACCACAATAAGTTTTCGTATCACTATACATATAAAGGGTTTTCCAATAAGAGGTGTAATTTAGAATAGCTATGGTCCTGTAAGCGTGGTCGTGGTGTCCATTTGGCTGATGTTGTTCTTCATTATTAACGGCATACCTTCCTCTTTATTACGAAATAAACATGCGTTAATTTATCTCAAAAAATGGCATGTTTCTTTGAATATCAAAATTACACCTCTTGTTGGAAAACCCTATAGTATATATTGTATTAAAAAAAGGACTTCATTAAAACATTCATAATTTTTTTCCTGGTTTACATTTCCTTCTTTTTTCGCCTTTTATTTCTTCTTCTCTTCTTTCTTATAATCATCCCATTTCTTGGGACCATCCTTGCTTCGAGGTCCTCTGAGAGGTTAATCCGACGTGCTTCTTTATTCTTCGTACTAAACCGGTGGCCAACTTGTAAGCTGCTGCTGATGTTGTTGTTGTTGTTGTTGTTCTTGTTGCTGCTGTTGAATGTAGAACCGACAAGTTTGCTACGATTTTCGCATGAAGCGATTGAATTCAATGCTGAGAAAAGAAACTGCGCAGGAATTCAGAAAAATATTAAAATAGCAACAACAACGGACTCATAAATGTAACAATATTTTGATAAATCTGAGCTCACTCACTTTGACAATGAAAAGCGAACAACAACAACAACAACAACAACAACAACTACTATGATGCACGCGCAAGAAGAAAGTAAGTAAGTGCAGTTGGTGCGACTCATGAAGAAGCGGCAGCAACAACAACAACAACAACAACAACAAAAACAACAACAACAACAACAATAATAATAGCATCAGCAGCAACATCCTCCTCAGCAGCATCTGCTTGCACAATGTCGCTTTGTGACATGAGCAATGAGCTCATGTTGCACGTTGCTCCAGCAGTGGCCGAACTGGCAATAAATTTTACTGTAAGTATAACAATTTGTATGCTAAGAAAGCAACAGCAGCAGCAGCGGCAACAGCGGCAGCAGAGGCCGGGGCAGCCACGGGTTGAGCTGCGGTACCGCAAACAATGAGCCGCATGCACGAATTCAATGCCGCGTCTGTCCACGGGGAGTTGTTTGCACAAGTTGATGAAGCCGCAGCACCCGGCAATCGTTGCCATGCTGGACAGCAACAACAGCATCAACAGCAGCAGCAGCAGCCGCGCCAGTAGACACCAAATGGACAGCGCTTCAGAGGGCTGCGACGGAAAACAGCTACAACGCTAGCCTTAAAGTGCGGGGAACAACCAAAAAGCTTCGGTTACACTGAGAAAAAATTCTACCTTTATTTTAGTTATCTTCGAAAGCTTAGAGAAAAATACTTTTGGGAAAGTCTTCATTAAAAGAAAACAAAATTATTTACTGTATTTTTTCGCATTAAATTAAGTTTGTGCTTCATTCAATTAAAGTTTAAATGGATAAGTTAATGAATATATTTTTGTGGACGGTGTTGAATTCACAACTCTTCAAACTTGGTTGCTGATGTGCTGCTACACGCACACACACACTCACACACTCACACACACACTAGCACACACACATGCATTCTAATGAGGCGAAAATAGATTTGTATCGAAAGGCGGCTTCTCTGAAACGCGATTTGCAAATATTTTGTCATTGTATTGAGATTTATGGAGTGAACGGATCCATCGCTCTCGGCTTCCTTCCCTTCCCCCTCTTCTTTCTCTATCTCATTCTCTTTCTCTTTGTTGTTCTTGTTATTCCTACTTTCCATGTCTCAGTATTTGTGCCACAACAACGCAGATCTCACAGTTTTCTAAGAAAAGCATTTCTTTGCTGGGTCCCGAACCGTATGAACCACACCGTACCTAACCGAACCGGGACCGGGACCGGGACCGAGACCGCTAACAACCAACTAAACCGCTATTGCGGACAACCAGCACCGTCAGCAGTCGCTGCAGCCGCAGCAGCATGACACTCGAAATATTTGACACATTCTCACACTCGCTCGAGCAGCTGCAACAGGTTGATGCTGCAGAACGCTTCTTCAGTGGTTCCATTATCGGCCAGGGGCCGGTTCTGTTGCTGGGTGGACGGTTGCCAGCTAAATGCATGTTTAATAAGTCATTTTGGAAGCTAAACGTTGCGATTCACCAACGAACGGCCTTTAAAATCTAATTAATTGGCCTGCCATCAAGATGCCGGCCAGACTGCCCCCAGACGCTGCCCCCTGCTCCACAAACGCTGCTCCGTGCACACCTCATGCGCCACGGACAAAGTCAAAGTCATGAAGACGAGTGAAGCACAGCGCTTGGAAGCTTTACAGATTTTCAGCGAACCAGCTGCGACAACGACTGACCGACAGACTGATTGACTGACTGGCTGGATGGAAGTCGAGGTGTTTGGATGAGAAATGATTCTGTGTCAATACGTAGTTCATTCAATCAGTCAAATCACTGCAATGTCACAGCATCACTCCATCGTCAATGTTGCTCAGAGTCGCGTCGCGCTGCTGATGATGATGACAAACGAGGCAACGTGATTTTCTTGTCGCTCGACCGTCGCGCCGATTCGCAGCCTGTGTGTCGTCTGGAATCAGTGTTGAGCAAATATTTTGAAATCACGTCAATTGATTATCACTTAAACTTGTTGTTGTTGTTGTTGTATTTGTTGTTGTAGCTGCTACCTTTCTATTCATGTCATTTATTTGAACTATTTTTATTTTAAATTAAATCCAACTTTTCATTTAATTTCATTTAATTAAAACATGAAAATTTTAACCATTAACGATGCAGTTTCATTTCGAATCGATTCGCACACAAGCACACAAGAAATTAGCTCCACTTCAAGTGCCACAAAATTAACGAAAAAATAAAAACATTTGGATTACGTGATTCTTTCTTATCTGAGTTTCTGTCGCTGTCGCTGTTGTTGTTGTTATTGTTGTTGTTATTGTTGTGCTGTGTTTGAGCATCAGTGACATTTAATGTCAACTTGCAACGCAGAGTCGCAAAGTAGCCACAAGCGGCCAGCCACCGCCGCCGCCGCCAGACCGACATGAAGATGACAACATTAGAAGTTGCTGCCGTTGTTGCTGCCGTTGTTGTTGCTGTTAGTCTTGCTCTTGCTTGCTCTTGTTGGAGTTGTTGTCCTGCTTTTGTTGTTGTTGTTGTTGTTGTTTCTGCTGCAACACAAAAGTGCCGGCTCACTGCACTCAAAGCAAAATGCCGACACTTTACCAGTAGCAACAACAACAACAACAACAACTGCACCCAATTTGCCGCTTTGTCGCGATTTTCGACATTGAACGCATTCGCTTCGCTGGCTTGGTTGCCTCTGCCTGTTTCTGGCCCTGCGGCCAACTACGATGTTGTCGACTGCCTTCGAGCATGTTGCCATGCTGCCATGCTGCCATGCTGCCATGCTGCCATGCTGCCTGGTCGCTCGTTTGCCTCCCTGGAGATCAGTTTGCTCTGAAGTGTGCAAAAGTTATTGTTCCACAGGCAATTTGCTGGTTGTTGTAATTAAATCGGCTCAGTTCGATCAGCAACACTGCTCGGTGGCGGCACCGACAGCAGCAACGATGCAAAAAATCGATGGAGCGAAACAAGAACAACAACCACGCCGCGGTGATAGCGGCAGACAACAACAACAGCAGCGGCGGCAGCAGCAGCCTGAGCAACGAATGTCAAACGATCTTCGACAATCTGACTGCAAGCTTCTGTAGTGCAGCGCTGGACGGCTGGAGAAGAGGAAGACGAAGCAGCAGCGAGGGACAAGAGACGCGCGAGAACAGAGACGCTAGTCTGGGACATTTAGATGTACGAGAGTTTGGACGGTGGCAACGCCGTGACTGTAACCACGGCCAGCTGAAGCTGCTGCTGATCCTGATGCTGCTGCTGCTGCTACTGCTGTTGCTGCTGCTGCTGTTTGTTATTCGTAGTTATCGTAGTAATTGTTATCGTCTTTGTTGTTTTTATTGTTGTTGTTGTTGTTGTTGCTTTGTTAGTCTTGCATACAAATGACACAGATGTATGGCTGAAACTGTCACGTTGCTGTTGCTGCTGCATTTATTTTATTATCATCTTTGATGTTGTTGCTGCTTCTGCTATTTGTTGCTGTTGCTATTTGTTGCTGTTGCTATTTGTTGTTGTTGTTGTTGTTGTTGTTGTTGTTGTTGTTGTGTTTGATATTGTCTGACATCGCATCGCATCATGATACGAAAATGTTTTGATTTGCCGGACGCTAATGGCGACAAATGGTGCCGTATAGCGAAAAATTGCTGCCAGCATCAGCAACAATAACAACAACAACAACAACAACAACAACATTAGAGCAACAGGATCAAGAAAAAAAAAAATGCAAAGGCTCAAGTGACACAACGCTATGACGTACCACTTGACATGCTGTGAAGTTTATGTACATTCTATTGATGTTCTGTTGTTGTTGTTGTTGTTAATATTGTTGTTGTTCTTCCGTAAGTTGTAGAAAATTAAGACCACGACCACGATTATTGTGTGAGATTATTACGATCTCTTTCGTCACATGGAACTGTCAAAAGAGTTATACAGTTCACAGAATTCCTCGGTGATATCTTAAAAAATTAGCCAAGTTTACCATGAATATATGTATAACAAAGTTTTAGTAGGAATATAAGACCAAGGAGATAGTCAAGTTATATTTTGGATCCAACCCAAGCTTGAATGAGAGTAGAAAAGCACATCTATTTTATGATGCCCCCCTTAAATTAGAGTCTGTCATGATTTGTAAGTTGTTCTTGTTTCGCTATTCTTCTCGCAGAAGAAACTGCAATAAAAAGTAAGTCTCTCTTCTGATATCACAACTTAAATCTCAACGAAGGTGAAGAAAAGAAGAACATGGAAAATAAGTCGCAGAAGAGATCCGCACTCCGTAGAATCGGCTAATTAAATAATCTTCATACCTGCAACATCTTCCATATTAGACTAAAGGAACATAAACTTTGACAGCTCCGGTTAATTAACCGCCATGTAACAAGAGTCACCATCCGCCTACCGAACCACCCCCGGGGTACTGAAGTGGAAGCATACAATTTAGCAAAACAGATCACGTTCGAATATTCATAAATAAATGAGAAGAATCCATGCGGTAAGGAGTGCGGTGTTGTGTCTCTAGTAACTACGAGCAGCATCGTGGAAGGAGTCCAACGGAGCAGCCGACCAACTGCACCTGCCGAACGTCATCAAGTCGCAGGTGGAGAGGAAAGCCCTACATACAGACACTTTTGACAGACAAACTTAGAAGCAGTCATCGAAACAGTCGAGGAGACACACACACCCAGCGACGGAGAGACTTCGAAACGGACAGACGGAATGATAGATAGATAGAGACAGCCGCTTAGTCGGGGCCTCTAAAGAATAGAACAGTAAAGGATCGTTGTACCGACCAAGAGACGGACAGGCAGTCATGCTGCCAGGCAGCGACAGAAAGTCTAACCTCGTGCAACCTGTGAAAGAGACTAATTAGTGTCGTCATTGAACATGATTACCTGACAGGCCAAAAAACCGATCAATGTACGTCTGTACGTACGACAGCCCGAATCGTGGACACTAGAATACAGCAGCGGCACCGACGACGACGACGACGATGACGATGACGATGACGACGACGATGACGATGACGATGACGATGACGATAGAGATCGAGATGGAGATGGAGATGAAGATGAACGCAAGGACCGAGTCACAATTATCGATAATGGGATTATCGACCATCGTCAGCAGGAAACGATGTTGTTGACTAATAAAATCTGCGATCAAGGTCCGATAATGCTCAGGATGCTTATTAAAAATATTGTCATAGACATTCCCATCGTCATCATCATCATCTGTATTAGCATCTGCATTTGTAATATTAGCAACATCATTTTATTTATTAACCATAATCTTTAATTTAGTTTTAATCTTTAATATTAGTTTCATATGTTATTTTAACATCATCTTCGTCTTCATTTTGAACACTATCCACACCATCTTCATTTTCAACTTTAATACCATCAGCACCATCTTCTGATTCACCTTTAACCTCACCTTCCTCTTCACCTTTAATATCATCCAAATCATTCTCATCTTCATCACTAGCATCAGGAATATCATCCTCATTCTCATCTCCAACATCATTACCATCATCATCATTATCTCTATATTTTTACCACCAACAACATTATGTTCATTATTATCATTAACAATATCAACTTCATCTTTAACATTAACATTAACAACATAACTTGCTTTATTAACATCAACCATATCATCTTCATCTCTAATATCATTTGCACCATTAACAACTCTATCATCATCATCACGACCATCATTAGCGACTCTCTCATCATCATCATTATCGTTCTCAATATCAACAACCTCGTCAGCGTCAGCGTCATCGTCATCGTCAGCGTCATCGTCATCGCCATCGCCATCGCCATCGCGATCATGGATGTCAGTTTCATCATAAATAGATTGTAAGTTAAATTGAAGGTTAAAGCCAAGCTTACGAGCCGCGCCGAGCACCTGACTGGCGATCTGGCAGACATGCTACGAGTAGCAAGCAATCGCAGTCTGTCAAAGCGGCAGCATCTTCAGTTTATCAATGTAGAAATTATGAAGTGCAGCAACTAGCAACTAGCAACAAGTATCCGCTGCTGGCCACAATCGGCTGGGGCGTCGTCTGAGGAAGAATCAACAACAGCATCGAGCGAGTAGACAACCACGCGGCCAGACAGCTAAGCAGGTTGGCTGGTGCAAATACGATGGATATAATTATTAATTAAGCATGAAATTAAATAATGTTAGCAGCAACTAAAATAATGTCAACACTTGTTTCTCGAAAAAAGCACAAAGAGGAATACACTGGAGAATGGGAAATGGATATCCGAATGGATGATGGGAAGAACGATGTGTTGGAATGGAGAAAGGAGATTAGATGCGAACTGAATTCCATGTGGTACTAATGCCACGAACTAATTGCTGTGGTTATGCACCACTGCTTCCATGGACTGATTGCTCATGCCAACGCCCAAGGATGTTCGTAAACGTTTAAGTGGGGCAGATTGGTCAACCACAACCTTGGAGCTCAACGATTTCATCTCCAGGGGTTTTTTTCCAATACCGATCGAAAATTCTTTTATTCAAACTTGTAATCTTCGGTAGATGTATGTTTGTGTTCTATGGTCCGATATCATTTAATGTAATATATCGTGTTTTTGCTGAATGATAGCTGTTCGTATTCGAAATTCCGTTGGTATTCTGGGTTGAAAGTCAGTGATGGATCTCTGTGTTCAATTAACGAAATCGTAGGTTGCCTGAAGTCGAAATTCAGTGATCGCGAATAATACGACTGATCGAGAAGTCGGGTTAGTAGTCGAACATCGTTTGATTTGAATAGAATGTTCG
This sequence comes from Myopa testacea, assembly GCA_949629155.1. Classification (NCBI taxonomy): domain Eukaryota; kingdom Metazoa; phylum Arthropoda; class Insecta; order Diptera; family Conopidae; genus Myopa; species Myopa testacea. The sequence goes on along the minus strand of OX451348.1, from coordinate 13,287,597 downwards.
GTGGCCGGATATCGTCTGAGGGTTCCACTGTTTAGTAGCCGAATATACGAGTTACCAGATGCTGGTGATGCTGGTGACGAACATCGGTTGATAAAGGTCGGTATTCAGAGGTCGAACATCGGGCTACGTTCGGTAGCCGGGTCTCGTTTAATATATTCTGATTCGGTTCGGTCGATTGTCCGTGATGATGGATGAGAGAGAGCCACAATTTTCAGAAATACCATCCACGTCATTATCGTTATGCCGTTAATAGTTGTTAACGGAAGACGACTGCTGTTGTTACTCTTGTCACATAGCGTCATCGCTGAAAGCTGAACGCACTCGCTTCAGTGCATGGGAAATCAGCTTTAAATCAGCAGCAATCACTTTTCTGACATATGAAAAGTCAAACAAGTAGATGTGCATATATTGTATAATGGAGAAATCCACATTTTCCTTTCCTCTGTCTCTCTCCCTCTCTGTCCCTCTGTCCCAACGCATTTATTTGCTCTTCTAATTCTCCCCGTTCGGCCTCTCTTCCCTTCCTTTCACTGCGCTCGACCATACGAATCACGCGGCTGCCGTGTAGCTTCGACTTTTAATAATCAATTAATTAAACTTAAATCAATTTGTTTCTTGTAACGTCGGCTCAGTAAAAGTTTAAATTGCTTTTATTTACGCCTAATTAAAGCGCAGCCAGGCAACGGCCGTGATGGGAGCCGCAGCCGTGAGGGCGACTAAAGGGGCTAATGGAGCAGCTGACCATGCAGTTCGTTGTATGGCGGCTGTGCGTTGTTAGTGGAAACAACAGCAGCAAGAGAAACTACAGCAGCCGTTTATGTCTACAGGGGCCATGTAATGGCAAAAGTAATGCCTCCATAAATTTGTAACGACATCTTTTATTTCCAAAGCATTTCCATGGATGGATTCCGAGCGCGTGGAATCTAATAATGCCGAAGGTGGGCAAGTTAATAGCTACTCCTAACGCAGTGCAGTTGCTGATGATGAGTTTTGAGCTGAGTTGAGTCGAGACGAGACGAGATGAGTTCAGTTGGGTTGATGTGGCTGCTGCTAGTTTCTGTTGCTGTTGGATTGATGTCGATGTCGAACAACTTGTAGGTGATTAGTACACCGTGGACTCGAATATCGATGCCCTCCCCCCCCCCCGCCGCCCCCGATGTTTCGATCTGCTCGGTTTCGTTCTTTCAATATTTAAATTGAAGAGTTGTAATCGCTGTTTTTCTTTAAATAAATGGGGTTTATTTTAATAAAATAAGTGGCCGGTTTACGTTCGATAGGTTGTTGCGGACGCTGGCCAAGCATCTGGATCGCGGGACGTTGCAGCTGTCTATTAATTAAAGTCAGATACTTAAAGTGAACTTAATGGCTGGCATTTACAGAGAATGCCACAGAGCACGAAAGAAACCGAGTACCGGCCCCGTCCATCCACAAAGCGGTCATAAAATATCACCGCCGATAAAAAAACTCGAGTGTGGTACACGAAAGCTCAGCGATTAAATCTCTCTGCGAAGAAAGCAACAAAATATGCGAGATTACTTGAGGAGGATCTTAGGGGGGAAATGGGGGGGGGGGGGGGGTGGTGATGGTGATGGTGTAGATGGCGTCATTTTTATATTCGAACAGAGTTAATTCATTTAAAATTATGCCCAGTTTCCGGAAGTGAAAACAATGCAAAATAAATGCAATCGAAGCCAGAAGCAGTGCGTTGCCCAACTTGGATGTGTTCGGGGCACTTTTTATGCATTGCTAATAGAGCGACATCTACTATAATTCAGTGCAGCAGCAACATCGTGGCACCGCCAGCTTCAGGTGCTCCCCTGACCGCAGCTACGGCAGCAACACTTAAAATTAGATTATCCCATATTTGAGCACTACGCAAACGTGCGCTGCGTATCTCGCAGGCGCTCGGTGCCCCCCCCCCCCTCGGCCACCCCCTCTCCCCACCCGTTCTGTTTCGATTCGATGCTGAGCATTAAATTGTTTCTTACCTTCTGAAAATCTGAAATTCTAGAGTCTATTTTTGTTGCTCGATTAAATCAATCCAATCGATCGAATTGTGTTTTCTTTCTGTTTCTTTCCTTTTTGCTGTTGTCGTTGTTGTTGTTGTTGTTGTCGTTGTTGTTGTTGTTGTTGTTGTTGTTGCTCTGCACTTGTAATGCAATCCGCTTGCATTCAATCATGTTGCAGCAATTTTAAAACAATTTTCAACTTACTGACAGTTGCTACTGTTTGTTGTTTTTTGCTGCCGATGATGCCACTGCCACTGCTGCCACTGCTGCTGCTGCTGCTGGATCTGCTGCTGCTGTTGTTGTTGTTGTTGTTGTTGTTGTTGTTGTTGTTGTTGCTACTGTTTGTGTGCCGGCAAAAGTGTCTGAGGCCGCTGTGTGAGTGACTTTGGTACCAATCTGTCCATCATCATTATCGTCAACAGCAAGAACGGCAGCAGTAACAACGGCAGCAACAGTAGCAGCATCAGCATCAGCAACCAGCCACCAGCACCGCTGGCGACGCTTTCTTGCTTCGGTCGAGAGTCTCCGATGCGCGGAGAGCTCTCAGCTCGGACTCACCCAAGACGTCAGGCATCGTCTCAGCGCCTCAGTGCCTCAGCGCCTCTGGTGCTGGCTGGCTGGATTTATGAGTAACTGTAGCAGTAGCAGCACACGGCCCCTGTTGCCGCCGACTCAGTTGCTGCATGCTGCAGATTCCGAAGCAATTACTTTGTAATTTAAGTTATTGATTGCCCGCTGCGGTTCGCACGATTTCGTTGCGTTGCGTTTCGATTTCAACGTCATCGTCATCGTCATCGTCGTCGTCGTTGTTGTTGTTGTTGTTGTTGTTGTCGGTGGGTCGTCCACGTCTGCAACGCATTCACAAGCAGCCTCAGCTGCTGCTTCTACGCCTGCTTCTGCTTGTTTTTAATCTAATCTTAATCCAGAGCAGATACCGCGGCTGACATTTATAAGTACGCTTGGCTTGGCTCCGTGCACCCCCCCCCCCCCCACTCGCTGGTGCTGTTCTGCTTTAAGGCCGACCAGCAATGCGCAGAATGCTGCTGAGTGATTGATTGATTGATTTTCATCGAAATAGAATGGCATCTCATGCAATCGAGTTATTGAAATCGTTTTCAGTTTTGGTAAAAACTAAATACAAACCACAGCAACTTGTGAACGAAGCAAAATGCTGCTGCTGCTGCTGCTGCCTTGAAACGAATGAACATCGAAGTGTGTTTTTTGATAAACAGTCGGTGAGACACGAGCTAAGTTATTAGTAAGTACATTTTTTTTCCTTTTATTCGATCTCATGTTTTGTATTATTTTTTTAATTTTATTTTATTTCATTTTTCTATTTTATTTTCTTTTCTTTTCTTTTCTTTTCTTTTCTATTTTAATTCTTTTCCTTTGTTTTCTTTTCTTTTCTTTTCTTTTCTTTTCATTTCTTTTCTTTTCTTTTCTTTTCTTTTCGTTTCTATTCTTCTCTTTTCTTTTCTATTTTAATTCTTTTCTTTTCTTTTCTTTTCTTTTCTTTTCTTTTCTTTTCTTTTCTTTTCTTTTCTTTTCTGTTCTTTTCTTTTCTTTTCTTTTCTTTTCTTTTTAGTTCTTTTCTTTTCGTTTGTTTTATTCCATTTTATTTTACTTTATTTAACTTAATTTTATTTTATTATTACAACCTAATCACCAGTACTTCAGTATACGTGTTCCGATACTATACTGCTCCATTCTACACAATAATAACAACCGCAGCGACAACAACACCAGCAACACCAGCAACAACAACAACAACAACATGTTGTTAAATGGTTTATGATGCGTTCACAGTCAATATCTTGAGCGCTACAAATTGCAGTTTTATTGTGCTTTTAACGTGCGTAAGAACGTCTTAGCTCCCTTCCCTTCCCTTCCCTTCCCTTCGCTTCCCATCCCTCTTGCCCTACCGTCACTGCCCCTCCCGCTACCCCTCTCCCTTTCCTTTTTTACTCAGACACACTTCACTTGTGTGCTTTGTTTTGCTTTCATCTTCTTTTTTATCTCTCATGAATTTTCATGGCTTCTTTTTTACTTTACAAAGCTTTCCCGCTTTCGCAAAATTAATGAAGTGCAATGTGGCTATTTGAGGCAACTCTATTACAACAACAACATCACCATCAGCCGCCTCAGGCTCACAAATGAAGACATCCCCCATTTTTACAGGGCACGAAGGCTCAAATAGGATCGCGCCGCGCGCATAAACTGCACTTTTGCCGCGCTTTGCAAGTCTAATCAAATAAATTGTGCTGCGCTTGAGCGCTACTTTTTTGTGCTCATACACATCGAATGGCGTGGAAGTGTTGTTAGCGGTGTTGTTGTTATTGTTGTTGTTTATCGTGTTTTTCTTTAGTTACAGTTTAGATGTTCCCCCCCCCCCCCCCTCCCCCCCCCTCCACGAACCACATCTGTTGCGGTTGCGGATCTTTGTGGCGGATTTTGTTGTTGGTTTTGCTGTTGCAGCTTTTATTGTTGTTGCTGCTGATGTCCGCAACTCAATTAAATGCTAAATTATGCATTCGCGACATTTTTATGGCAGCACTGGCGCGTAACATGACACAAAAGCAACTCGATTTTATGTCAGCATTAATTTTGGTCCTACGCGCGTTGGACTCAATTAGGCCGCCGTCATGTGAGCGTGCCTCAATGAGTGTGTGTGTGTGTGTTAGTATGCGTCAGCTTCTTGGCCGAATGGTAGCACCGTGCAATGCTTCTATTTGCGGCCAAATAGCGCATAAGCAATACCATTCGGCATGGATAACAAGTATAAAATGATAAATAAATGTGCCAACCACGATTACCGTGCTGCTAACTAGCTGCAATGATAACCATAAATTCGGAGCTGCGGCGAGGACGAGACGACGACGAGGCAGCCTCATCGCATCGCGTCGCGGGCAACCTTTTCTTTGTAGTTCGTGGCTGCTGCAAATGAGGCTGATTTCGTCTTTTATTAGAGCAACTTTTGCTCGTTCAATCAGACTGAATGAATGGAAGGAATTTCGCAGTAACAAATCATTTCTACAGAAGACGAAAACACATACACATCAATTGCAGGCTGTAAAAAGCAACTGAATGGGATTTGTTTCATTTTTTCCCTATTTTCTATGATCACATAATGAAGCTATGAAAAAATAATGAAAATAACATCTTCTTACATCGGAATTGAATTGAATTATTGCAGAAAAGAAGTGTTTCAGGTGAATAGAATCTGGTAACCGAAAATTCAAAAGACTTAAGACACAAACTTGCTTGATTCTTCACATGCACTTGCAGTGAATCACTCTCGAGTTAATTCTTTGTAAATTGAATTTAATTTTAAGTAATCCGCTTAATCTATGGATTAATAAATATCTGATTCGTCTTGATTTTCCTATTTTATCGATCTTATTTAATTTCTATTCTTTTTTCTGCATTGTTTTGTGACACAGCACAAAAGCGAACACGATTTCACACACACACACGCACACACACACACATTTTGCGCTTCTTCTTGAGCTTCTCTGCGTACGAAAGAGGAAAGCATGGACCGTGGCTCCGGCTGCGGCTGCTGCTGCGGCTCTGAAGGTGGAAAAACGTATGTAAAGAAGGCGATAAACATATATTTCAGGAATAAAAGCAAGCATAAACTTTGGCACATATCTGCGAGCACAACTCATCTGCGGCTCTCTTCCCAGATCAGCCGCAGAGACGCTTGTCCGTCCGTGCGTCTGTCTGGCCGAGTGGCTGCCTGTCCGTGCGCGCGTGTAGCGAACAACGTCGTTGCTCAGCATTAAGAACCCGTTCCGTGCTAATCCAAAATTAAGATTTTTGGCCTGTGCTCGAAAAGTGAACAACGCATGGAAGCAGAGCAGCACAAGACACGAGCAACTCGCAACTCGCACTCACTCACGCATCCCAGCCACAGGCCCGATCTTCTGCGGCGACGACTGCAGCGAAATAAAAGAAGTGTGGGAAAATCGGTAGGAAAGCCGCAGGAAAGAATCACAGTGTTGCAACAGGTTTGCGTTTAATTAAAATTATTATCTTAAAATATTAAGCATTAAAATTAAAGTAGTTCTTATATATTTTGCGAAACAAACAGAAAAGTGGAGCAACAGTCGACAGCAGGTTGATCAACAGCAGCCGCAGCCGCCGTCGCAGCCGCAGCCGCAGCCGCAACAACAGAAACAACAGCAGCAAACGCAGTGGCAACATTAAGAATGCAGCAACAGCAACGGCAACAGCATCGACTTGACTTTAAGCGCATTAAACAAAAATTAGCTTGCGGTCGACTTTCATAATTTAACGCGGCTCAGCGAGATTAAAGAATTTTGATCTTGATCTGATTTCAAGAGCGGCAGAGCTGCACACAGACACACACGCACATGCAGCAGAAGCACACTCAACAGCAGCAGAAGCAGCAGAAGCAGCTTCAGCATCCGCTTTAACTTTTGATTTACACTCAACGTCCGCTCCAGCATCAGCATCAGCATCAGCGACATCGTCAGCAACATCTTCAGCTTGATCTTAATTTGCTTGTCCTCCTCTCACCTTCGGCATTTCCTTCCTCTTCCTCTTCTTCTTCGTTTTCTCCTTCTTCTTTTCAATTTTCTTCACCTGTAGAGAGCCCTGCACTCGTCGCATCGGCGCATTCGACACGTGGTCCAAAAAAATCAAGAATTCAGGTTGACTGCAATTAAATATCGTTAACTGAAGTGTTAACAGGCCGAGTTTGGCGCAGAGAGTTTTGTTTACTTTAGTTTATCACTGTTTATAAACACTTGACTGCTTTCACTCCGGCCGCAGTACGTTGACAGCAGAGCGCAGAAAAATGCGATGCTTTGGCACGTTCCGGGGGAGCGCTAAAAAAGCGCCACAGAAACAAAAGAGAACGAAAAAAGAATAAAAAAATAATGAAAATAAAAACGCAACACATGAAAATACGGAACTTTGAAGCACCAGAACCGAAGACTCCGAAGGCAAACCCTCCAGCACACCACACAAGAGACGTGCTCATCGTTTAAGTCAACATTTGAAGCGGCTGTTTTGCCGCCTGCCTTAATTAAGTCACTCAACGACACGACGTGCAGCGGCGGCGGCGGCGGCGGCGGCGTTGAAATCTGCATTGCGCGGCATGGTGGTGGTTTTTAAGCGCCTAAAACTATGCCAGCGCATAGACGCCGATTGTGAAGGCGACGATGACGACGAACGCGACGACAGTCGTTGAGATTGTTTAAGGCGTGTTTTTTATGTTATTCAGAATGTTTCTTGGTTTTGTAGTTGTTTTCCTCTATTGTTGTTGTAATTGTTGTTGTAATTGTAGTTGTAATTGTTGTTGTTGTTGTTGTTCCTTTTCTTTGTTGTTTCTGTTGCTGTTAGCTGTTTCTCCGCCACGCATTGTTACAGTCTTTTATTGCCACAATTTGTCCGCCTTTTGGCAACATTCGCGCGACAAATTGGCCCGGTTTGTGGCTGCTTTGGGTCGCTTCGCTGCGGTTCGTTTCAGCCGGCAGTGCAAGCAAAGAACACACACACGAGGACGGCGGCACAGAGGCGCTTTTGCACCAAATATGGTTTTCGCGGAAACAAATTGCACAATTTATTGAACGTTGTAAAGAATGGTGTAAAGCTTGTGTGCGTGAAAGCAATGCGGCCAACATAAATTATGGCCGTTGTGCATAACAGCCGCAGTAACGAACAACAAACACAACAACAACAACAACAACAACAACAACAACAACAACAACAACAACAACAACAACAACAAACACAACAACAACAACAACAACAACAGCAATAAAAGCAACTCGAAGGAAAACAACTCAAAGGAAAAGAAAAGAATTTTTAAGTGTCTCAGTTTTACTCAATTTTGCGGCAAGCAATCAAGGGCTCAATAAACAATGCAAACGTGGCTGTGTTGTTGTTGTTGTTGTTGTTGTTGTTCCCCTTTTATTTTTGTGCTTGTTTTCCTCTTTTGCTTGTTGTTGCTTTTTTATGACTGTTGTTGTTGCTGCCGCCGCGCTGTCGACTTCATTTAGTTTAGTTTATTAAGTGAAAAGTACAGACACGAACCGCAAATTGCTGATGCCGTTCTTTTTTTTTTGCGTTGTCGTTGTTGTTGTTGTTGTTGTTGTTGTCTTTGATCTTTCTGTTCCCCTGCTTATGAAGAAATTTTGAAGTCTTCTTGATGCTTTATGGGGTTTTTTTACAATATACACGAACAGAATAAACGTAATTCGAATTTCTGTAAAATCCACAAACTTGATCGCATTAAAAATTCATCAGCTGCGCGTCGTCCGTCCGTTGTTTTTTTCCACTAAAAGCAGCTCGCAGTTGCAGCAACAACAACAACAACAACACCACCACCAATTGGCAAGTAATAATTTTTTCTCACAACGAAACTAAAGTAGAATAACAGAAACAGCCACAGAAACAGCCGCAAACGTTTACTTTTCCTGGCGCCAGAGCTGTCAGCAACTGTTAGGTCCCCCCCCCCCCCCCCCTCGCCCCGTCCCGCCCCCCTCCGGCCCCGTCATCAGCTCCTACATTCCACTCGCATTCAGTTCGCTCAAATCAATTAGAAGAAAAACGAGAATAAAGCACGCGGCCGTCCGTCGTGGCGTCGCGTCGCGTCGCGTCGTGTCGCGTCGCTGCAGCGGTGCGGTGCTTCACTTAACCTTCGACTTCGATAATTGTTTCTGTTGCACACTCTTTCTAATTGAATTACGAATGAGCGCATGCGCGCGGCCCGTCTAACGATGCTGCTGCACACGAACGTGGCACCGACAGCAAAAAATTGCAGCGATTGCAGCGATTGCAGCGATTATGAATGAAACTGTAACGCGTTGATGAGTCGCAGGCACGGCGAAGTGTTGTTAACATGAAAAAAAGGAGTAGAAAAAGTAATAGTAATAGTAATAAAAATAAAAGATGAGCAGATGATGAAGAAGAAGAAGAAGAAGAAGATCGATGGCGACGCGTCAAGCGATTGACAAGCGATTGGCACTTTTTGTCGCGTTGCGGACGACAACTGAACGAATTGCCGACGGTGGCCACGTATTTTTATATCGTATCATATATCAGACATAAAATAAGCAGGCCCACGTTGTGCTTCTTCTTTGATACTCACAGCTCTATTCTAACTTCTCTGAACTACACTGAATTCGATACGTTTTTCGATACGACTTCGCAAAGAAGCTGCGATCAGTTTTTCATCCGAGATCCAATAGATGCAAATTGTTGCCGCATTGCAGCAATATTTCGCTTATGAATGCCGCATGCACTTCAAGCGACTTCAAGCGACTTCAAGCGACTTCAAGCGACTTCAAGTTGTCAAGCGACACGGCAGCGATTACGTTGGACGTTCGTATGTACAATAAAATGCTTGTTCTTGTTCAGGAAAACAAATTAGGAGAAACTCGTAATGAATTTTCATTGTTTCTATCGTCGATTTTATTATTGTTGTTTCTGTTGTTGTTGTTGTTGTTGTTGTTGTTGTTGTTGTTGTTGTTGTTGTTGCAGCATTGATGCATGATGCGAATTATTATGGTGAAGCAATTATATCGCATGGCTTTGATCTTGGCTTTAATGCTACTGCCAATAACAACAACAACAACGACAACAACAACAAATGGAACAACAGCATTAAGAACAAAATAATAATGGTAGCAACTTAATGCAATAACAACAACAACAACAACAACAACAATCACAATAAAGCTCAAACTCAAAGACGGGAGCAAAAATAAAACAAAAGAAAATTTTCGATTGCAATTGTTTGCATTGCAAGAGTAGACAACAGCAACAACAGCAAGAACAACAACAGTACCAGTACCATCACCATCACCATCACCATCACCACCACCACCAGCAACAACCTTGGCTCATCTGCTCCTGCAAACTGCAGTCGAAGTTCGGCTGAGATGCGGCATCGAAATGAGATGCCGACCGCTCTTTGAATGAAGCCGCTCGGAGTCGTTCGTAAGTCGCTGGTCACTGCGATGAGAATAATAATAAACAACAACAACAACAACAACAACAACAACAACAACAACAATAACAACAAGACGAAGACGAAGAAGCAGAAGCAGAAGCAGAAGCAGATCGGGAACAATAATAAAAGGAATAGAAGCATTGCCAATAACAACAACAACAACAACAACATCGATAACAACAAAACGCTCCCAATTTTCAACCGCAACGATTCCCTGATCGATGGAGTGCATGAATCATGCGCATTCTGTGGTGCATCAGCAACAACAACAACAACAACAACAACAGCAGCAGCGGCAACTTTTAGTTCTTCATTGTGTTGTTGCTCTTCTTCTTCTTCTTCTTCTTCATCATCGTCTTCTTCTTCTTCTGTCCTCTCCTGTCCTCTTCTGCAACAGCGATTGCATTGCATACATTTTTTCGGGCTGCTTAATTTTCATGCGATTCCTATTTTGAAGTGGAGCAGCATCACCGCCAACGCCGTCACCACCACCAACAACAACAACAACAATAAGCTGGATGATATCAAAGTCCTTCTACGCTCATCCGCACCATCATCCAGTCGAGAGCTCGGAGTGTTTCTTTGAAGTTGTCGCGTTGCTGTTGGTGTCGGTGTCGCTTCGGAATCGACGTCGCTGTTGCAGCACGTTTGATGAGCGATTTCAGAGATTTACAGCCGAGTTACTGATGACTGATCAACTGATCGTCCTGCAGCAACGAATCGACGTCATTCTTTGAACTCTGCTTGAGCTTCAGCGTCCTTCAAAAAGTCGAGGAGCGGCTCAGGGTACAAGCCACTTGGGAAAACCCCGGCGTCGGCATGTTTTTCATTCAAACCATGCAAATACTGTTGTCGAAGATCAAAGGTCATGGCAGTGAAAAGAATCTGTCTCTCTCTCTCTCTCTCTCTGCGATAAGAGAGAAGCTCTTCTCTTAAAGTTTCTGCTTATTTCCAAAGAATCGTTTGAAGAACGTCCCGAAGTGTCTCGGAATCTTGACCACGAACTCTTCTCAAGTTTCAGAGATCTCTTCGCTTAGATCGGAGATCTTTTTACATACCTCCAAAGTGTACTTAAAGTGTAAACTATTGCATTTAAAGCTTTATAGATGTATTCAAAAGTATTAAAATTTTAGAGAACATCCGAATGCAGTCGAATAAGTTAATTGATAGTTTTAAACTCCATCCGATCGCGAGTACCTGCTGGTACCCTGCTGCTACCCTGCTGCTACCCTGCTGCTGACGTCACCGCAGTGAAGGTGTTTCGTCTACAGTTAGTTGCAGTTAACGCTGAAGTTGAGGTTTCTGTAGAAGTTGAAGTTGAAGTTGAAGTCGACGTGAAGACCCGAAGGAGTCAATAATCGATGATGCAAAGAATGTGATCGATGCGGCCGCGATCATCGATCATTCTTAATTATTTCGAAGCAGACAAACAACAAGTCGGTCAACAAACCGTGTCAGAGATCAACAACTGAAAATTGCAACATCATCATTCAAACCTGCAGCACAAGTTGCGGGCTGTCGAACTGCCGGACGAACCGACTGAGTGACTGAGTGACTGCTGGACAGACTGGCACCCTGTAGGTCTCAATGCACAACGCTTAAGATGAGTTTTGTTCATCCCGAATGGCTTCATGCCATCATATCTCCTTCTCTTCCCCCTCCTCCTCCCCCCCCCCCCCCTCCCATCATACTTCCTTCCCGCTCTTTCGACCTGCTGAAGTTGCCTCAATTTCACTCGAGAACGAATGATTTTCTTTGCTTTGATTGATTTACAAAGACGAACAAATTGAGTTTGATGAATGGCAAGTTCAGAGCGCGGTGATTGATTTAACAACAACAATAACAACAACAATAACAACAACAACAACAAATAATAACAACAACAACAAATAATAACAACAACATATCGACAACAACGATATCTAAAAACAACAAAATCATCAAGAATAAAAAAAAAAAAAAACCAACAACTTTACCATCCAGAATCGTAAAAACAACTACAACAACAACACTACTAAACAGAAATGAAAAAAAAATGTTGTTATTTTCGTTGTTGTTGTTGTTACTACAAATACGCAGCATTTCATAAATTTATTGTCTATTTATATTAAAAAAAAAAAAAAAAAATTTCACTCATTCGATATAAAAACAACAACAACAACAGCAAAAAGACGTTGAAAAAATATAAGTGAACAAACAATAAAACAACAAGCAATAAAACAACAAACCAACATCCGTTGACAGCTTAACAATTCATGAACTTTGTTGACGTTGACAGCGCAGATCAAACATCAGGAAGCAATAGAAACCTGAGCACACACACACACGCACACACACACACACACACGCACACACACACACAGACATTATTAGACACTCTCAAACTGCGGCCGACAGAGAGAACAACGGACACGGATAGTGAAAGAGGGAGAGAGAGGAAACGATGTTGAATGGAACGTCAGTGAAAGGAGACGAGGAAGCTTTGTAGCTGTCACAAATGACAACAATAACAAAAACAACAACAACAACAGCAGCCAAATGATAGAATACAATGAATAAAAATATCAACTACAACAACAACAACAGCTTTTTACAATTACAATGGAGTATAACTGCGTTTAATAAAAACAATTGAAACAATAACAACAATAAAAACAATACATTGACAGAGTCATAATTAAGAAACAGCAATAAAATGATATTGCAATAAATAAAATTTTAAAACACCATAAAAATAATAATAATAAAAAAAAATAATAAAAACGTTTAGAATATTAATAAGAATGATAACAACACCAACAATGGGGGAAAAAGCAACAACGATCTACTCTACTGTCTCCCTCTCTCTCTCTCTCTCTCTCTCTCTTTCTCTCTCTCTCTCTCTCTCTCTCCCATTAACAAGAACAAATTATTGTCAACAAATGGATTCAACAACATCCAGAAAAAACATTGACAAACACAACAAAATTACAGTGTAGAGTATTATTATGCCCTGACATGAAAGCAACAACAGCGTCAAAAAACTGGAAAAGTCATGATTACGTAAGCACAATTAAAAGGTAAAACAAAAAAAAACGATCCATCAACAAGCAAAACATAATCACCTCATTATACTCATTATCAACAAAAAAAATTAAGTTATTTAAACAAAAACAATGAATAAAAATAAATAAAGTAAACAATGAAAAAAAATAAAAATAACAACGGCCGGGGTCGAAATTTATTCTCAACAAATCTGGTCATGTTATATATTTTCTTTTTTTTGACGGATGAGATTGGAAAAATACCTTCGTACCTTCGTATTTCGACCATCGTCGCTACGTATGTGGTGTAACCCCGTATAAACGCTCCTCTTCACTTGGGATCTCTCTCTACCCTGGGACCGCTATCGCATTACTTCAAGGTAGACACCCAAGGGGCCCCACTCAGGACCACTCTACTCTCCTGCGTCCAGGTGCGTCATTTCTGCGCTGCTTTTCCTGCATTCGCTCTCGCAGCTCCATGTCCATTTTTTGCGTCGTAGAATAACTTCAGCGTATACTGCCGTCGCCTTCCACGCCTCCAAAACATGCATTGCAAAGTAAGAACCATAAATGTACCAAGACGAAAAGGTGACAGAGGTCTAATCGATCTACCAACCCTGCATGATCTACCCTGATCTACATGATCTAGCCTCATTAAAGCAATACTGGACGTTGATAATTACTTCAAACCCCTCAATTTCAACGGTGAATTTGAGCGAAATGCAGAGAGAGCAAAAATGGGCAATCCATCCGATTCGTAGCCGGTACTACAGAGCTACTAATGTGAATGATGTTGACAAATATAGGCTGATAAATATACTATATGGCTACTAAATGGTATTCTGTATGCTGAAACTGAAGCATTTATAATTGCAATACAAGACCAAGCCATCCCCACCAGGAAGTATCTGTAGGGAACTATAAAGTCGTCATGACGGATCGATCCTACAATCAGAAATGATATCCGTCGAAGGGGCATGGGCCAAACGGAAATATGCGATCATGTCATATCTGGCTGCACGAATCTAGCAGAAGAAGGATATACGCGAAGGCATAATAATGTAGCAGAGGGTGTCCGTAAGAAAATCCTGGATAAATTTAAAATACCACTTGACCAGGCACCATACCTTGGGCACCATGCAAACCTCAACCAGCAGTTGAGAACGACGATGTTAAGGTGTATTATGACCGAGGGCTGTATTGCGAACACACCCGCCAACATAATCGACCGGATATTACAAGCGGATATGTGGATGGATTCTAGATAGAGCTTCAAGAACAATATACACGCAATCCACCTGACATTGCTGAACCCACGAAAGGAGAGGTTACTAATTCAGTGCTAGGAGAAGGGATCCCAAGAATATGCGATCTCAAAAAGCTCAATGCGCTAATGGAAGTAATAAACAGCCAAAGTTTACTTGATTACCTAACAGCTGCGTTTTAACCGAGCGAAAAGGTAGGATACAAGCACGCGTTGGGATGATTACCACGAAGTCCTAAGGAAATATTAGAATAAACTAAGAGAGACCAAGCGAAACTCTTGGAGGTTATTCTGCGAACAGGTTGATGTGGTCCGATCTCTTATTTTCAGTACTCCCTCTACTTTTGGTGAATAACCCTCCAGGGAAAAACAAACTCACCCGTTACAATATCGCGGAAAGTACCCTACGACAGGCACGAACCACCACCAGCACTTGAAAAGAGAAACACCAGCACAGCCAAACTATAGTGCGATAGATCGATCATCACAGCGGACACCTGAAGCAGCATAAAATATAATAATAATAAAAATCCAAAAATAAATGATTCAAAATCCCATCGTTATTTAAAGCAGCCTCAACGATTGCGGTGAGTTTAATTGTTACTCAGCTGCAGCGGCAATTAAGACGCTGCAACATCACTAATAGAGCAACATCAACAGCAAGAGCAACAGCAGCAGTAAGAGCAGCAGCAACAGTTGCTCGACTCGCGCAGCTGTAATTAAAATCGTATCAATTGCAAGGCGAATACGAGCGAGTAGAAGCTGCCGCTGCCGCTGCAGTTGGAGCTTCTGTGGTTGTTGGCTCGCTGAGGAGATGCTGTCAATATATCAGCTGTCAGCAGTAGCAACAGCAAAACTAGCGACGCAGCAGCTCCTGAAAGCGAATCATTTTGTTTGATGTGCAAATCTGAAAAATCTTTTATCTTTGAGTATTTTGTGCATCTTTCACGCGTCGTTACTAATCGTCGTTGTCGTTGTCGTTGTCGTTGTCGTTGCGTGTGTCTCGGCCTCTGTTGTTGTTGCTGTTGTTGTTGCTGTTGCTGCTGTCAGTGCGTGCAACAGTTTTGTTTCGTGTCAATTAAATTGCTGGCCATGAGGCAAGTGTTAATGTGGCAGCAATTTGGTGCTACAATTTGAGCAAATCCACGACTGATGAATTCTGTGTTAACTTCGTCCCTTTTTGTGTGTTTTTGCTTTTGTTTTGTGTTGATTTGGTTTCATTTGTTTTCGTTTTCTGTTAAGGATTTATCACGTTTTTATTGTTATTATTATTAGTATTATTTTTGTGATTATTATTATTATCGCCACTATAATTATTATTATATTTTTCTATTATAACCACTATTATTAGAATTTTTTCCAGTTTCAATGAATTTTATTTTTACCGCGGATGCTTCTAATAAATTTTGCAGTATATTTTTAAGTATTTTTTCTTCGTCTGCTTTTCAACTTCTGCGCTGCTGCTGCTGCTGCTGCTGCTGCTGCTGCTGATGACTCCGGCTGTTGATTCAATTTTAATAACACCCTGTACAGTTGTCGAAATAATCGTGTCCAAATCGCGCCGTCGTTGATCTGCTTCGCGCTGCCGAAGAGAAGCGCTGCTTTTAATGACAGCGGATTAACCCTTAACGACGCATCGCAACGCAACGTAACGAGGAAGCGCGGCGCAAAATGAGCGTCGTTGCAGTGAAGTGAACAGTTTTAAGCATTTGGAAACAACCATATAATAATAATAACAGAAAATAATAATAACAGAAAATAATAACAACAGAAAACAGTAACAACCTCTAGAAACGGAAATCGTGGAGAAGAACACTCGAAGTTAGGCTCAAGCAGCCGCGCAGTAATCGATTCGTTCAGGTGATGTATAAAAAGAATAAGAACAAGAGCACAAGAAGAACAAGAGCACAAGAAGAACAAGAGCACAAGAAGAACAAGAGCACAAGAAGAACAAGAGCACAAGAAGAACAAGAAACAGAGCAAAAGACGCGTACAACTTTTAATAGTCTCTAAAATGAATTCTTGTCGTGAAGAAAAATTAACTGCTTCGAGAAATCATTCAAATATTTCGAGTATTCAAATGAAAAAGGTTCCTCAGTAAAACTTCGCTGCTCCTGCTTCTTCAGCGGGACGAAATCCTGATTTCAGGACATCAGCAAACAAATTGTTTTGTCAGCTTGAAGTGGAGGGTCGACAACGACAACGACAACGACAACGACGCGTGATTAATGAGTTCATCGCCAGCGACAGCGACATCACCTTGAATAATTTAATGAACTGAATGAAAGAGATTCTCAGGCGTCGAATGTCCTCTTTAGGGACATGCAAGGGATCACACAAGAGACCCTGTGCCTTTGGTATGTTTGTGTATGTTTGTGTATGTGTGTGTATGAGTGTTCGTGCATAAAAGTCGAGCAAATTAAATTAACTGCACTCAACTTAACACACGCGAGCAAGCATCAAATGAAGCCTTGACTCCGACTCCGATTCCGACTCCGGTTCCGACTCTGGTTCAGCCTGACTGCTGGTCTGTCGCCACGCAGGACAAGGCACCTTTTATCACCGCCATCAGCATCAGCATCATCACCATCATCACCATCATCACCATCATCACAATCATCGCAATCATCATCAGCGTAACAAAGAGTTCTCGTTTTTAGTGAGTTCATTATTTGTCCTGCGCACCCCTTTTTTTTGGTTTTTCGCCACCATTCGAAGAGTCACGCTTTGACGCGGCTTGAAACAGATAATTGTTGATCCTGTTCTCCGATGGTTCATGCGTTCTGTTCGCTGTTATAATTTTGCATAATAAAATCATTTGTTAAAGTAGTTGTTTCTGATGATGATGAGGACGATTACGCTGTTGCCGTTGTTGTTGTTGTGCTTCTGTGCTTTGATGCGGCTGATGATCTTGTTTTTTTTCTGATACACTCTGACAGCGACGGCGACTGATTAATCGAGTGCTTCACATTGAAAAGCTGCGAAAATTATTCAGGCGCACATTTGAACCGAAAACACAGAAACAGAAAGGCAACAAGAAACACAGAATTAACAAAAAAACAGAAACATACAATAAATAAAACAGAATGAGAATATTTTGAGATCGCTGGCAACGCGCACAGAAATCCTTCTTTCAATTCAAATTCGGGTGATTTTTGTCGCTTTCTTTCTCTCTCTCTCTCTCTCCCTCTCTCTCTCTCTCTCTCTTTGCGCAATGAACACGTCTCAAGTCGCTCAGCCGCCTGCGTGTCGCTCCGTGAAGAGTTGCATTGAATTTGCGCGTCTGTCAGACTTCTTGGCGTTTGGCATCGGAATGTTTTGTGCAACTCTGACTCGACTCAAGTCGAGGGCTGCCTCTCCCTCGCCCCCTCGCCCCCTCGCTGCCACGCTCACTGCCACCGAGCTGCTGATTTCCGTCAGGCTTCAGACGCAGCTCAGAAGCAAACTTAAAGCAACAACAACACGAAAGCAATGATGAAAAAAAGAGATCTTCTCACCAAAATCGATCCAGATCTTTAAATCATTTCAATTTTATTTGGACGCACGCGTGCGTCTGCTGCCTTTTTTGTTTTTTGTTGTTGCTTTTTAACTTATGCGCGCCTGCGATGCGACGAGCACTCGAGCCCCACATCCAGCAGCGAGAAGACGTCTCCAATTTTATTGCGCACCCATCGACGACGTGCAGTCAGCGCCACACACACACACACACACACACACACACACACACACACACACACACACACACACACACACACACACACACACACACACAACGCACAAGCAAGCGTCCGATCAGCCAGGCAGCCAGGCAGCCGCTGCCGCTTCCCATTTCAATTGCCAATTGATTGTCGTACAATCGCATGAATAATGCAATTCGTTGTTGTTGCTGTTGCTGTTGTTGTTGTTGTTGATGCGTCTGCTCCTGCTCCTGCTTCTTCTTCTTCTTCTGCTTCTTCTTCTGTTGTTGCTACTATATTTGTTGCTGCCCGTTCCAAAATGTTGCGTAATTTTGCCGATTTTGGCGACCCGCCTGCGGATAACATTTGCCATAAATTAAGAAAATACTACTACTTCTTCTTCTTCTTCTCCTTCTTCCCCCTCGTCAACTGTTTCCTCTTCTTCTTTCCCTTCTTCTTCCTCATCTTCTTCATCGTCTGCTTCCTCATCTTCTTCCTCGTCTTCTTCTCTTCTTATACTTTACATCAAAAGGAATGAATTTTTAATTTTTATGTTTTATTTAGGTTTTAGTCTGAAATGTGACCCGTTTTCGATTTCAGTGGCGAAAAACAAAGCAAACAGAAGAAACCATCTGAAACACCTGAAAGTTGTACAGTTTTATCGGAAAGAAAGCCTCCAAAAGTCTTCAAAATACTTCTAAGTTTTGAGTTCGCAAAGTATTTGAAGTTTCTTGTGGCACAAAATGAGCATTTTTTTTAAACAAAAATTTCGTATGAGAGAGAAAAACGGCTCTGGAAATAGTTCTCAATTGAAGAGGAAACAGAAGACTAGACTCGCCTATAATAGAATAAATAAATAAAAAATACGAACTCAAACATCAGACCCTGAAGAGTCTAGAGTGGAAGTGTTCTCTTCTTCTCGTGTTTCTTTTTTGTTTTTGAATATTTTCAAAACCTCGCCTTGTTTTTGTGTAAATTTTTGAAATGTGGAATTCATGAAATTTGCAGATAATAATAAAAAAAAAAACGCTCTAATTTATTATCACCACGCTTTCTAAGCAATTTTTTTCTAATTATTTTTTTATTTTTTTTTCTTTTTGTTCCATGCGTTGCATGTTTTGCACGATGATGAAAAGAAGCCGCACCAAATTTTTGTGAAGCTTGAAATAAAACAGAGAGCATGAAAGAAAAAAAGGGGTCGATGAGGCGGGACGTAAATGGAATACTTAAGAAAAGCAGGACAGCGACAGGGCGGGGAATATATGTATGTAGATGCGAGGGGTCGACTAGAGCGAAGAGAGGAGGAGGTGTTCAGTGAATGAGGAATAAACATCGCATGATGCTTGTGCGTCAACAGATCAAGCGAGAGCCTGGCAAATGTTATGCGCGCATGCGTCCCAATGAAATTAAAGACGCGAAAACGCAACGCAAGTTCTCAACAACAACAAAGAACAAACAACAACAACAACAACAGGTACATAAGTACTCTGCACAGACTCAAATACGATTCGCAACCTGCGCCGCGGTACCTTTGAGGAAGAATGCCGCCCCTCCCGAGCGATGGGATTGCGATGGACGCCAACGCGGTGGAGAAGAAGAAGAAGAAGAAGACGAAGAAGAAGAAGAAGAAGAAGAAGAAGAAGAAATTCCAGGGATTGTCAGTCACACGTGGCGCTGAGTACGTGAGGGTGAATTCATGGGCTCAGATCAGCGCCAGTTTCGAAAGCGTAACAGAGAAGAGGGAGCGAGGGAGGGGGAGGGGGAGGGGGGGGGGATGAGCGGAGGGGGAAAGGAAAGAAATGTTGTCAAGTGTTTCTAAAATAAATGGTGTTAAGTTGTTGTGCCCTGTATAAAGCAACAAATAAATGGAGAAATTTTATTTTTAAGTACAATTTAAGTCGGTAAAAATTGAGTGAAATTTATTGGTTTTTTTTTTTACCAACATCGACATAAACAATGAATGATTTTTCATTTTGGGAAAGAACTCAACAATCTTCCCTTCCCTTCCAGCTCTCTCTCTCTCTCTCTTTCTCTCTCTCTCTCTCTCTCTCTCTCTCTCTTTCACCTCGTCTTCTGCACCTCCTCACACATGAGGACCCATAAAAAAAATCACCTGCCATCGCCGTTTGACATTTGGTACGTTTTCTCATTTTAGCCAAACAAAGACTTCACATGATTTATTGTGATTTAAGGCTCGAGGCAGTGGTACTTGCCACTCTAAACGATTGAATAACGAGACGCTTCACTGACTGCCCGACTGGTGGGATGGTGGGATGGTGGAATGGTGGAATAGTTAACCGATCGGGCCGGACAGATTCACTCACTGGCTTCATGTAGAAGTTCAATTTTTATTGCTTGTTGTTGTTGTTGTTGTTTTTGTATTTTTACTCTAAGGCAATTTGGAGGCAATGCTTTAGTTGTTGTTGTTGTTGTTGTTGTTGTTGTTGTTGTCGTTTCTAATAGCCTTTTTTATTGTTGTGATTTCGTTCATTTAACACTTTTATGGTCATTCACATTCATCAGGAGCTGCAACTAGCTTTTGACAGCGTTTCTCATTCTGCTGTTGAACCAATGAACTTAACTCAACTCTGATCAATTCAGCTCAGTTCATCGCTATTCAGCTCAAGCAATTCAGCTCAATTCAGCTCAACTAAACTCAGCTGATCTCAGTTCAGCTCAATTCAGCTCTATTCAGCTCAGTTCTAATCAACTTAACTCATCTCAATTCAACACAATTAACTCAACTTACTCATTTGAACTGAACTGAATTTATCTGAACTCAGCTGATCTCAGTTCAGCTCAATTTTTCTCTTCGATTTGAAATCCTTTTAAAGCAGCATCCGAGGTTTTGGAGTATTTTTTCTGAGCTCTCACCAATCTTTGAATTTTTCCCAATTTCGGTTTTCTTATTCTTCTTCCCCGTTTTCCAAAATCACTTGGACACTTTTATTGCATGTCACTTTATAACATGTCAATCATGTACGAAGTGAGTCTCGTATTTTTTTAGGAGGTTGTTGTTGTTGTTGTTGTTGTTGCTGGTGTTGTTACGATATAAGATTTTCTTGCTGAAATGTGTTTGTTTTTTTCTAGTGTAAGGAAAAACTACACTTTAAGCAAGACTTCAATACTATTTACTGTGTTTATTTCAAGTTTCCAAAATTTTCCAATTTTTTTAGGGTCGTCTGACGATGATAATGATAATGGTGACGATGATGATGGCGATGGCGATGGCGATGGCGATGGCGATGGGTTAACGCGATGCCAGACAAGCAAAGAAGCGTGGTGAAAGTTGCGGAGTATAAATCTTAATTACATAACCGTCAGGATTGAGGAGAGCGATGGCTCACATGTTCAGGCAAATACTTAAATAAAACAGTACTAAAGGCCAAATAAAACACTTTACGAACTGAACTTTTATTTTTCTCATAATTAATTAAGAAGAGTCACGAATATTTTAGAATAGTTATTATTTATTTTATGTGTGTGTTAGTTTTTCTTTCACTGCTTCTATTCGATTTATTTCGATTCCGTTTTTAGTCTATCATACTTTATGGACATTTTATTCTTTTTTTTCAAACTTTTTAATTTGTAGCGCTTCTCATTTAAAAAGTAAAAAAAACCCTGCATCGTGCATTATTTCCATAAACGAGGCGCTTATAATTTATAATTTATTACTGTTTTATTATTTAATATTATAAAATGTGTTCATAATTAATTTTTTTTTTCTTAACAAATCGTAACCCAAAATAATAAATTCCAAAATTCCACACACACACACACACACGGATTATATGTATGTATGTATGTGTATGTGTATGTGTATGTAGCTGATGATTTTTCATTTTCGACGTTTAGAAATCAATCATTTTTTTGTTGTTACGATTGCGCCGGGTGGAGGGGGGGTGGGTGGGAGGAGTAGCGGTCTACGCGTCTACGCAGGAGGAGTGTCGAAGGGAGGGGCGCTGATGGACTCGCTACTTCACTCATTTCACTGCGTTGTAACATGATTGATGCGTTTTCCCCCAGCTGCTTTGAATAATTATTTAAATTATCGTATAATTAGTAGATAGGTTTAAACATTTGCTACGCCATCCAAAATGTAGAGCATCCTCATTTGGAGTGGACGAAAAGAGTAGAAAACCAAAGCTGGTTGCATTTAATAATCAATAATGTTGTGTAAATACTTTGATCAGATCTCAGGTGGAGTCTATGCGGTGGGGGGGGGGGGACGAAGGGGGGCTTTGATTGGGAGCAGCAGCATGATCCAAACATGATTTTATTACCTTAGATCTTGTCTGCTTTTTTGTTGTAACTTAAGTGCCGCCCACTGAGACGAACAACGGCAACAACAACGGCGCACAATCAAACAACAACAACAACAACAACACAGAGATTTCCCATAACTGTATTGTGTGTAAGTTATTAAAGCAAGGCAAAATAAAACGATACCAAAAAAAAAAAAAGAAAAACAAACAACAACAACAACAACAACAACGACTGCTACAATAGCAACAACGCACAACTGAAAACAGGAGTAAAAAGTACGGATTTCAATTTCGACCAACCAAAGCAGAGCAACAACAAAAACGATACGACAACAACAACACCGGCATCACAAAATAATAGTGACAACAACAAGAACAACAAAAAAAAAAAAAAAGGCAACCACCACCATCGAGAAATCGTAGCAGTTGGAAAAGCAACAACTGTTAATCAGCAGAGATACGAAGCGAACCGAACACTTTTAACATTGAGACACGCTGTTAGTTAACAGCAGACATCGCAGGCAGCTGCGCATGAACAAGAACAAGAATCGAACGGTTCGAACGATTCGATCGAACAACAAAAACAACAAAAACAACAATGAAGACACTAACTAACAGAATACACGAACAGAAGTGAATTCAAACCGATTTAACAGCAAGTGTTCGGAACAGAAAACCGATCAGCGGCATTAACAACAACAACAACAACAACAACAACAATAACAATGACAAATACAACAGCTATCAAAAATCGAACAGGAAAATTCCAACGTGATGATGTGCCGACGAGGACATTCGGCTTTTAACAGTTAAGTTGAAGGAAAGGAAAAAAATAAACGAGCGCGCTCATCTTTCGTTGTTGTGCTGCTGTTCGTGATGCTGCTGCTACTGCTGTTGATGCTAGGGTGGCGCTGCTTTCATTACCGTTGTTGTTATTGTTGTTGTTGTTGTTGTTGTATCATTCACGTGGATCACATGACGACGATGACTCTGCGCCGTCGCTCTGCTCAGCGCTCATTCTTTATGACACTGAAACATATCAGCTTCTGACCGCACAACAGAGCGGCTGCAACTGCTGTTGTTGTTATCGTTGTTGTTGTCGTTGTTGTTGGCTGGCTTCTGCCGCTGTCGCTGTCGCTTTTCTGCTGGCGAAGATCATCTCAGACCGTTTTTTATCCATGCCTCGCGTTGTTCTTCAGTCGTGTATCAACGCTTCGCTGCAAAACATCAGCTCAACGCGTCTGCTCGCTTGTCTACTCGCCGACTGGTTGGTTGCTTGGTCACCCTACTTAAGTCTGCAACAATTACGCCGTCGCGCTGGTTGGTTCGCTGAGTGGCCGACGACGGCGACCCACCGACGCTGTGTCTCCTGTCTCTGAAGCACAGCCGAGTGTTGCGCGTGCGCTGTTCGCATCATCATCATTATTGCTTTATCAGTGCGGTGAAATTATGTGCCAGTTATCAGTGGTTGAAGAGGAAGAAAACAACGTAGCACAAGCAGGCGACCAAATCGTGAGCCAGTGTTGAAAACAGCGTTAAGAAAATATAACAGAAAGTCTTCTTAAATGTGACAAAACAAAAGAAAAGCAGAAACAAGAACGGAAAAACAAAAAAAAAAATACTCCCAATTTAAATCGAAACTAAAAACGTAGACTGCAAATAAAATTCTTGAAGCCCGGGATAAAATAATTAAAAATAAAAATAAAAAAATTGAAGTCTTGAAGTGCAGTTTTTTGTGAGTAAAAGAAGCGAAAAACACCCCAGCTCGTTACCGTTTCATGAGTTAAAACGCGCAACTGTTAAAAGATACTTCAGGAAAATACTATTATATATTTTCATAAACGAAAGCCCAAAAAACGGCCACAACGGCCACAAAGAAGCGCGTCCCCCGAGCCGCCGCGCCGCCGCACCGCCGAAGCGTCGCACCGCAGCTCTTCTGGCAGCAAGTGAATCCGAACATGAGTTATGTTCTTTAAAGAGCGGCTATAAACGGACCTGCGCCAGGATTTATGCACACGCTTTGCGCTTTTCTCGGCTTTTCTCGAGGTGTTCGGCGCTAGTGTTGCGCCGTGAAAAAGGTGAGCGCTCAGCGATGGCGGCTTCCGCGCCGAACTTCCGCCCACTTTCGATGTGGGCTGCGGAGGCATAAAACGCCGGCCCGAGCTGGCCGCTTTACGACTGCTGTTCGTTCGGTTCGAAATAAATTGGGTTTCGTTGCTGGCGGACAGCGGAGCCGCGAGATTTAGTTTGTTGCCTAAGTCTTTTGTTTACAGCATATTTAAGGCGAGCCTAATTAAATGCGAACGTCTTTAAACGCAGACTCGCTGCACTCTTCCTCTATTTTACGTAAATACATAAATTAAAATAAAGTAACTCACAATAATAAATAACAAGCTCATTTAATTTATGTTTGACGGAGGATTTTTTTCTCCTTTTTTTTTTTTTTTTCTTGGTTTCTTTTCACATCTATCCAGATTCTGTGAATTTTCCACTTTCTTTTAATGGCTGCTGTTTATTTTTGCAGCCGAAATGAAGTTTTCGCGTTGATTAAGAATAGTTTTGTTGCCCAAGAATCGATTTAGTTTGTCTGCTATCGATAAAGCTTAGTTAACCGTAGCGATGATCCAACGAAATTAAACAATTAATTGATAATCACAAAAGGCCAATTAATTTAATTTTGTTTTCCCGACGAGCTGCTTCTCAGACACAAATGCATTAATGATTGAATCAGAAGTAGAATAAATTAAGATTAGAACAGAATATCATGTGCTTAGAATATGGTTTATATTAATTTTATAGATATTTTTATTGTGCTTTATTATTTATTTATTATGTTACATTTGTTTGGAACATTATTTAGTTGCGTCTTTGATTTACTCTTATATCCTGTGCAATTAAATAAGAATCTCTCCTTAAGTTAGTTAAAATTTCGTATTTTACTTGAGTTAATTAGTTTCTTCGAATCCTTAAAAGAAATACTTATTTACTCATCTATATATTTCAATATATTTAATTTTATTTCTTATTTGATTTAATGTGCTTGCGTTTTAAATTAATTTGACATTATTTAAAGCTTCAAAGATATTAATTTAAAATGCATTTTGAATATTTGCAATTTTATTTAATTTTATTTTATTTGTGTTTTTATTTCATTTGTATTTCTTTCAAATATATAATTATTCTTAATGTACATACACATAATAAGTAATAAATTTATGATTCCTTGATTATTATTGTTGTTATTTGGACTATTATTTTCTGTTTTATTTTCTGTTGATTTTTGTTATTTTTAAATAACATTTGAATGTGGTTTTTTACTATTTATTTATCTTATGTGATTATATTTTCATCATCATCATAATTATTAGCATTCGAGTTTATGTATTATATCAACTATTATGTGTTTTTATTAACTCTTCATTGCATTCAATTTTTTTATGTTGGTCAATAAAATGTATCTACTCTAAATTTATCAGAATTTCATTTCAATAACTTTTAAACGTAATTTTATGTGAAAGTAATATTAATTAATTAACAGATGATTGTTTTCTTATTTCATTTATTTTGTATCCGATGCAAAACAATGTTTTTTAATTAAATTTGTCTGTTTAATCGGTTTTTTAGTTTTACTTTTAATGTTTCATGCATTTATTTATTATTGATTTATTTATTTAATGTAGAAATGTATTAATTGTGTAGTTAGTACCTTGCATTTAATGTCTTTATATTTATTCTTAATATAGATTAATATTTCAATATTGTTGTTGCTACGTTTTAGATAATAAATTCGATAATAAATTTATTGCATTACATTCAGTTTCTATTAAAAATTAGTTACATTAAATTTGGAGTACTTTTTCAGGTGATTTTTGTTAAATATTTTGAGTGAATTTTATTGTATTTTAATTCAATTTTATTGTTTATTTATATGATGCTTTAAATTTGTGTTAAATTTCTTTGAACATCATTGAATTAAACTGAATTTTAAACATTTTTCACTTCATTTCCTTTCGTTTTTCTTTCTTCTCATTTATTTTCTTTCCTTTCCTTTCTTTTGATTTTCTTTCCTTTTCTTTCTTTTTCTTTTCTTTTCTTTTCTTTCTTTATCTTTCTTTTCTTTTCTTTTCTTTATTGTTTCTTTTCTTCCCGTAACTTTTAACTTGATTCCATTATTGATTTAATTAATTTTCTTTTTAATTCTACAGTCTTTAAATTACTCTTAAGCACACCTTAAAACGAAGAAATTAATTTCGAAAAATGTTTATTTTCTACGCTTCACAGACTGCATTTAATTTTAAGTGGCTTTTTAATTCTAATTCAACGCCCTGTCATCTTTTTAAAGCTTACAGATTCATCTGGATTAAAATTTGATCTTTTCTTTTAGTCTTTTTTTTTTCTTAGGTGTTTTATTAGGATTGTTATTGTTGATTGTTCATTGTTCATTGTTGATTGTTGTTATTTTATTTCGAAGTGCATATAATCGTCCTATAAATCGTTGTTCTGTTTGAGTTCCTCGCATTTTTGACCGTCTTTAAAAATGGACTTATTTTGTTATTTTGTGGTCGCGATGCAAACCAGTTGGCACTCTCCGAACACGACCATAATGAAGCCACTGAAGTACGTACTGCGACTGGGAGACTAGAATACAAAAAGCTGTCTTTAATGGAGCATCTTTCCTAATTAATGTCAGCTGTTTAGAAATTTAAATGATTTCGCCGCATCAATAAATCAATTCGTTGACTCAGCTGAGAACTGGTTTAATTAGTAAATTTTGGCGATTAGCAAAAGAAACCACAAAGAAGAAGAAGAAGAAGAAGAAGAGGGAGAGGGAGAGAGAGAGAGCGGGAGACAGACAGATAAAATAAATTCAATGCTGAGTTTTTATTCACCATCGAAAATCATTTTGTTTTGGCTAATAATTGCTATGAACGCTCCTTAAAAGCGCTGGAAGTGTGACGGTGCAGCGTAACTTTTTTCAAATTTATTTAAATTTGAGTGTCACAAACCTTTTGACGGGCGAGAGGAAAGCCACGGAGCACCAACTGGCACCGGAAGTCGCTGGGGGAAACGCCAACAGTTGCTCGTCTTCGATGCATTCGTGTGTCTTGCATATAAAACAATGCCACTGGCGTTGTTGTTGTTGTCGCTGATTTGTTTGTGGCTTGTTTTCTATTCCGTTGACATCAACCTGTGCGATCGCAGGTTGATGTCGAGTGTTTTCTCCGTGCCATCCTCGCACATGCCCCGCACTGTGACATTCGAAGTGATCGTCAAGCGGAAATAAAAAAATTATTATTACTATTATTATGCTTCTAAATATTGGGTAGCTTCACAACTACGAATGGAATTTAAATCGCACCGAAATCACTTGAAATCCTTCCTTTCTTTTGAGTTGTAGTTTTTATTCGATTTTTCTACATTTTTTTTTAAGGTTTTCTTGAGACTCTAAGAGAAAAATCCCAAATATTTGACACAGAAATAACAACAACAACAACAACAACAAAACTGTGTTGCCCACTTTCGCAACACAGCTGAGCAAATTATTAGCCATAAAAGATTCGCAGGAAGGTTAGAGGATTATGAGTATCGCCCTCAACACACTAATAAATAAGTGAATACTAATTAAATCGCTGTGTTTATAATTCGCAAATGACAGCCACTAAAATGAGGCTGTCCGAAATGATAAACTATCCGCTGAAGAAATAATTTAAAATGCAATCAATTCTGATTTATTAAGTATTTTATGCTTGACTACATCGAAGCTCTTCTCGTTTGAGAGAGAAAAAGAATACAAATCGACACACAAACAAAGGGAACAAAAATAGAACAACAACAACAACAACAACAACAACAACAGCAGCGACCCTCCGCAAGATTGACCGACCACAAAACAGTTTTCTTGATGGCTCATTAACACCAACGAATCGAATGGCTGAGAGTTGAAGCGTATGACAAGCGTGTATGAATCGATGTCTGTCTGTCTGTCTGTCTGTCTGTCTGTCTGTCTGTCTGTCTGTCTGTCTATCTGCATGCATGCGTGCGTGTCAGCCTGCCTGTCTGTCAACCTTGTCCGCTACTCACTTAATCTTAAGCCATAAAATGCTCTAATATTGTATTTTCCAGAGCTTGCCTTGTGCTCTATTCAAATGGCCGCAAACATCATCATCATCATCATCATCATCATCATCATCATCATCATCATCTCCTTCAACTTCTTCTCTCTACTACTGCTGTTAATATTTTTTACTTGTGGATTCCACTACGTTACTCAGTGGCCATTTTTTTGTTTTTATACACATTTGAACGACATGATTTTTTGAATAGTTTTTTTTTTGGAATGACGTTTTTAATGGTGGGTGGAGAGCGACCGGAAATTGCAACCAAGGCAAACTGAAAACCCAAATAAAATAATTGAGCTTATTTTAAACTCGTTCTTAATAATCGGCTTAATTATATTTTGCACGAGAAATCATTCGGTCTTCAAGATTTTTCGAATTGAGCTCCATCGAGTCTTTTGTACAACCAAAATATTATAACTATTCTTATTATTACTGTTATTGTCATTATTAGTATGGTTATTATTACTAGAATCATTATAATTATAATACTATAATTATTATTATTATTATTGTTAACACATTCATTATTACAACAAAAGACATTATTAAGTCTTTTTTGGTGGCAACAACTCTTCGTCCTTTCAGCGCTTTAATCGTCCTTAATGCTTTCTATTGTCCATTTCTTTGATCAGTCATTTGCTACCGTTTCATTTATTGTTGCTTTTATTTTATTTTGATCTCTGGTCTGTCGTCTCCATTCTTCCTTTGTACACGAATACAAATAAAGAAAAACAGTCGGCTTTCTTAGGATCTTAGATCATGTCAAAGCGAAACAAAGCGACAACCCTGAAGCACAAATTAAAGCGTGTGACTCTGCTTGTTGAAGGGCTGCTGGCTGATGGCATCAACAAGAACAACAACAACGATACAATAACAACAACGATACAATAACAACAACGATACAATAACAACAACGATACAAGAACAACAACGATACAATAACAACAACGATACAAGAACAACGATAATATTCTTAGGTGATAAGAGCTTAAATTAAAAAGCTCGTAGAAGGTAGAGAAGAGAAAGAAGAAGAAGAAGAAGAAGAAAAAGGAAAGGTGCTTGAGAATTTTTGGTCCGTAACACGAACGAAAGCCTGAAAACAAAACAGCGATTCTTCCTTGTTTTTGTTTCTTCACACCAACAAAAAAAATCAAAGACTCTGGTATTTTATTTTGTGCATTTATTTTGCAATTCATTTTTACATTTAAACGTAGCTGCCGATGTTTCTTTCGAAACGAGACTTAAGACACGAACTCGATGTCGAACTCTCTTCGAGGGCATGAAATCGAGTTCGTATCTTAAGTCTTTCGTTTAAAAGAGACTGCATTCGCTTCATTTTTAAGTGTAGGTTTTTTAAGTTTTTTTCATGAACATTCTTATTGGTTTTAATGGCACTCTATCAATGAAGTGTACCTGAATTGACGAGAATTTATTCAACGCGTATTTTCAAACTTTTGTCGCTGTTTCAATCGTCGTCGCGTCTTTAATACTTACATCGAATAATTGCCACAAATAATCATGTCCATAAAATGAATTAACATAAAATAAGCATGTCAAACATGAACACACTACCGTATGACGAACGAGCTGCTGAGCTGCGGAGAGCTCTAAACGCACGAGAATGAGGAGTGCGAAGCTTCTCGGCAACACAGAAAAGCAACAGAAAAGCAAATCAAAATACAAAGTACGGCCAACAACAACAACAACAACAGCAACAACAACAAAACTGGTTCTTTTTAGTCATGCTTTGCCCTTTTTTAATATATTGCAGCTAAGATCAACAGCGAAATACTTTGCATGCGAAAAAGAGTCTGGACATCCCTCTGTCTGTCTGTCTGTCTGTCTGTCTGTCTGTCTGTCTGTCTGTCTGTCTGTCTGTCTGTCTGTCTGGCTGGCTGGCTGGCTGGCTGGCTGGCTGGCTGGCTGGCTGGCTGGCTGATTAAGAATTTCAAATTTCAGTCTTATTCCATTTCTATGACTTCTGAAGCCACTTTTATGGCTTTCGGAAGCCTTTTTTTAAGTTAGTCTAGGTTTTATTAAATTTTCCAGTAGTTTGAACGCTTCGAAGCAATTGATAAGCTCTTTAAAGCCTTCTCAAAGATTTATTCATCGTATTTGAAACGTTCGCTTACCTTTTACACCCTTTTAATTAATTTCTACCATATTAAGTGAAGTTGAACCATGTTGAAGTCTTTTAATAAATTGTGTGAAGTCTCTTAAAGCGTTGTGAAGTCTCTTAAAGCTTTATGAAGCCTTTTCGAAGCTATTTAAAGATGCTTTTTCTTGCTTATAGCGCTTTTAATGGCTTCCAAATGAATTTATTGTCCTTTTCACATGTTTCACATGTTCTTGAAGTCTATGACACCGTCGTGTGATCTTTTATGGAGTTAGGGAAACCTTTTTGCAGTCTTTTCACGACTTGTTGAAGTCACTGAAATCTTTTCGAAGCCTTTTTTGAATGTTTCTAGTTATCGAAACCTCTTAAAAGCCTCTCATCGCTATAATGAAACATTATAAACTTTTCAATAAGAACAAGACAACCACTCTGCTTTTTCTTCTTCTTCTTCTTCTCTTATCACGACTCCACTCCTCTGTGACTCTTTATTTTCATTAACGAAGTTCAACTGTTTAACTTCCATAATCAAGAAAAAAAAAATAAAAAAAAATACACAACAACAAGTAGCAATTTCTACTCTTAACCCTTGATGTACCTTGCACTTGAAATCCACAACAAATCCAAATCATTTAAAATTCTTGCTCGAAAAGCAACCAGAATTTTTTTTTCTCTTCATGTATTCCATCTCCCGAAAAACGAAGGAAAACAAAACCAAAATAGAAAAACAAAACCAGAGAACAGAAATAAAATCGATGTGCTTAAAATTGAATGAAGATGAAACATGAGAGCAGAAGCTAATAAAACAAAAAGAACAATAAATGAAATGTAAAGAAAATAATAATTAAAAGAAAACCAAAAACGAAAAACGAAATAAAAAACGAAAAACGAAACTAAAAACGAAACTAAAAAACGAAATAAGAAATACGAATACGAAATCCACGATTATACAATCCAGCAGCAAGTTCAGCAGAACTCGCGCGCGCACCAACAACAACAAGTTTAAAAGTCACGAAGCCAAGGTAAAGTAGTGCCAGTCAACAGCTGCGGCCAAAGTGGAAGAACAAGCAGCAGCAGCAGCAGCAGCTACAGAAGAGGACGCGGCGACACCATCTGTGTTGCTAAAGATGAAGATGAAGATGAAGACGAAGATGAAGATGAAGCTGAAGCTGAAGATGATG
The DNA here is from genome assembly GCA_949629155.1 of Myopa testacea. Lineage (NCBI taxonomy): Eukaryota > Metazoa > Arthropoda > Insecta > Diptera > Conopidae > Myopa > Myopa testacea. Next base: position 13,255,962 of record OX451348.1, on the reverse strand, counting down.
CTGAAGGTGAGCTGTTGCTGTTGCTGTTGTTGTTGCTGATGCCGATGCCGATGACGTTGCTGTTGCTGTTGCTCCTTCTCCTGCCTCTGCTGCTGTTGCTGCTGCAGCTTCGTCCTATGCTTCTTCTGCTGACGTTTCTCTCTCCGCCGATTCAACTCATTCACTTATGTAGCTGCTTCTTCCCCTTCTCGTTCTTCTTCTTCCCCAGCTGCTTCTTCTTTTTATTCTACTTCTTGTTCTTCTAATGTTGCTGCTGCTGCTTCTTCCTCTTCCTCTGCTGGTGCCTCCTCCGTTCCTTTCCCCCCTGCCAATAATAAGCCACGATTACGATGCTGCAACTCTAATGTTTATTTAATATAACTATTAACGGTTCTTTAAGCTCTTCCTCGAAGCTTATATGATCTCAATGTTTTTCGTATTGTTATCGCGTTCTTCTTCTTCTTCTTCTTTTTGGTTGTTGTTGTTACTGTTGTTGTATTTTCTGCTTCACTTCGTATGCTATCTGCTTGGTCCTTGGACCACTCTTACTGTTGTTGTTGTTGTTGTTGTTGTTCTAGTTATTGTTGATGGTTTTATTGCTGTTGTATTTTGTTTTCTCCCCCTTGTTTTTGTTAATATTGTTGTTGTTGTTGTTATTTAGGGTTCTTCTTGCCAGCCCACTATTTATTGTTGTTGTTGTTGTTTGTTTAAAGAAGGTGCTTAATGGCCAAACGAAGCCGTTGTTTAAAACCTTAACTTCTGGGCTTGAATGCGGGTTTCTTTTTTTGGCTTTGGTTTTGTTTTGTTTTCGTATTTGTTTTTGTTTTTGTTTTTTTTTTTTTCTTAGTTTTATTGTTTAATTTTGTACTGCTTTTTAACCTTTGTTGGTTTTATGTATGTATATTTTTTTTTCTTTTTCTGTTTACTTTTTGTTTTATTTGTTTACCGATTTTATGCTATTTTTTGTTTATTATTGTTATTTTTTTCTTATTTTTTTGCTTTGGTTTCTTTAAGTTATTCTTTTGTTGGTTTTTTTTTTTTTTCATCTGGCTTTTTTTTTGTCCTACAAAAGAAACCGTGATTTAACCTTAAATATGCTGTTGCTTCTGTTGCTGCTATTATTATTTGGTTGTTGTTGTTGTTGTTGTTGTTGTTGTTGCTGCTGCTGCTGCTGCTGTTCGCCGTTGTGAGAACAATGAAAATATGTACGACGAAAAAAATAGAGTAGCGCGCACTTGAATTAAGTTATTAAAATTCAGTTAACAGCGTCTGTTGCTCTACATTTTTTGTGGTGTTCGCTGTTGTTTGCTTCTTTTTTGTTGTTGTTGTTGTTGTTGTTGTTGTAAATTCTTTAACGATCTGTTCTTCCATATTTTTAAACGTTTAAGTATTCTGTTTTCAGTTGTGTTACTGTTAGTTTATCTTATTTTAGCCCACTTCTTTGCCTCTGCTTATTTTTTAATAATAACCGAAAAGTGCCTCAAACATTCTCTGCTTCGAATTTGCTTTGGACCAGGACACATCATTTGAACCATTTTTGTTAATGACATTTTAGTGTTTATTTCGATTTTGCTCTAAAGAATGTTTATTTTTTGTAAATTAAATAAAATAAATTCAATTATATGGATACTAAATTAAGCTATTATTACTATTATTTTTATAATTTTTTTTACTATTTTTTTTTGTTGTTGTTAATAATAATTCAAATTTATTTCAGATTACTGAACTGAAACTGAATAACATTGAAGAATTCAAATTAAAAAAAAAAAAAAAAAAAAGTATTATTATTATTACAATATTATTATTATTATTATACCTTTTATAACAGTTATAACAGTTTGTTTAACATCAGTTTCCTTGTTGATGTCCCTCTCATTGTGTTTTCTGTTTGTTGTTGTTGTTGTTGTTGTTGTTGTTGTTGTTGTTGTTGTTGCTATTGATGCTTATGTTGGTAAGTATGCCACAACAACAACTTCACATACTTGCAGCCTTCTGCACGTTATCTTGACCTCAACAGAGATCAGGTACACGATCAGGATCGCTGACCTGTGTAATTCTTCTTCTTCTTCTCCTTCCTCATTTCTTCTTCTTTCTTTTACGATTCGTTATTCAACTTCTGCTCCTGCTTCTTCTGATTCTTATTCTTTATCGTTTTCATTTTAATTATTGGCTTTAAGAATTTTAAGAATAAAGGTCAAACTTTCATCCTTTAAGCGTTTTTTTTTTTATCACTGGACACTTCTTACTCCGCTCCATCTTCTTCTTGTTCGTCTTCTTCTTCTTCTTCTTCTTCTTCGTCTTCTTCTTCTTCTTCTTCTTGTTCTTCGTCTTCTTCCTCTTCACTCACTCACGTTAAACTCACGAGTTTTCTTTCTGAGCGGCGACTCTTTCTTTTTTTTTTTTGGGATTCTCTGCCAGAATTTGTTTGGTTTCTTAGTTGCTTGGTTTCAGAGTCGGTTAGTTTTATTAGTTGCTGAATCGTGGAGGCTTTCGCTACAAATTTATTGATAGTTTATGAGCACAAGTTCATGGCTCGCATTATTATTCATGTACGCGCTCAGGTTCAACCGAAGGCAGAAACCGTGCGAAACTTATTAAGTGTGTGTGTGTTGTTGTTGTTTTTTTTTTTGTACTTGCGACTTGATGCAGGCGCAACACCGGCAACAACAGCTAACCAACTGCATTAATAATCAACAACAACAATAGCAACAACGACGAAAAGTAGCAACAAATTGCAACAACAGGCAGCCCAATAATAAGCGGCATCAGCAACATCGTCTGCATCGCCAGCACCTTCTTAAGAGATGACCAAAGAAAGAAGAGACACACACACACACACACACACACACACACACACACATTTGGACTCCTTTATATACGCAAAGTGTGTGGTCACCAAAATGGTTCCATGTTGTTGTTATTCTGTTTGCAGCTTTCGAAAAGCTTTTATGCATTTTTTGGATAAAATATGCTGCGGATGAAAAACGATTATGGATGGTGAAGAAGAAGAAGAAGAAGAAGAAGAAGAAGAAGCAGCCGGACAAGTAGAAACTAAGGCGCTGGTTAGGAGGGGGTGCGAGGGAGTGGGGGCGGGGGCGGGGGCGGGTGGACGGGTGGTACGATGATTCTAAAACAAAAGGCGCGCTCGCTCGCTCACGTTTTGACAAATTTTCACCGCCAGTTCGCCGTCTCTGCGTTCCTTCATCGATTTTTTTATGTGTGCGGTTCTTTTTTTTTTTTGTTGCTCCACTCTAATCGATGGATCGGAATCGGAAGGAGAAGCGACGGCAGTCTAACATCGGTCTCTTGTTGTTGTTGTTGGTGTTGGTGTTGTTGTTGTTGTTGTTGTTGTTGTTGGATTTTGCGCCTGTTTACCTATATTCACGACCGTGAGCCATCTTCCAGTAGGTCAAAAACGTTCACAGCATCTTGCCGTTGCATTTTTCGCCTTCTTCTTCTTCTTCTTCTTCTTCTTCTTCTTCTTCTTCTTCTTCTTCTTCTTCTTCTTCTTCTTCTTCTTCTTCTTCTTCTTCTTCTCGGATTCTTTTTCCTCTCGTTGGGATTTCGAATTTCCGTTGGGCTGCTTCTTTGTGGGGGTTTCAATTGCAATTCAATCGCAATCATCGTCCCAGTTGAATTCTACGCCGCTGCTGATTCTTTTTTTCGGAGCTATTTTGGAGTTTTTAGACGACGATGGACGATCAGATTAAATGGATTTGCTTAATATCAACGAAAACTTATGATTGATTCTAGCGACACAACAACAAAAGACTCAAATACAAAAACAATAAGAAAGAAGAACACCTGTACAACAACAACAACAATTTTCTATTTTTATTTCTTCTAAATAATATTATATACATATACATATTTTTTTTATCTACATATTATAATAATATTTTTATTCAAAGTCAAAAATTTTGCATTATTATTGTTTTATTTCACTGCAACTCGACCGATTTTCTTTATTCTCCTGCTTCTGCTTCTTCTTCTTCGACTTTTTTACATTTTCTATTTTTTGCCTCGTCTTCTTCTTCTTCTTCTCTTCTCTTCTCCTCCCTCCTTTGATCACAATCGACGATCATCAACACTTGAGCGAAATCTACTGCGTTCTACAAACAACGTGCTTGCACAGTTTTTATTTTGCTTTATTTTATTTTATTAAAACGAGTGTTTTATTGAAACTTTTCATTTAGAATTTTGCATACGATTTAAGACACGCCTCCTTTGCAAGCTTTGGATGGAGGCTTAGAGGAAAAAAAATAAAATTTTGCGTTGTAAAGTTTTTCAGTTGCTATTAAATGCAGCTGCGAAAACGACGACGACGACGACGACGACGACGACGACGACGATGATGATGATGATGATCATGATTAAAATGGGTGATTATTAAAGCAAAGCAGTTAGTTTTTACTAGTCTCCGCGTACATACATGTGTGTGTGTGTGTTTGTGTGTGTGTGTATACGTTGGCATTAATAACTCACAACGGGCACTTTATTCTTCTCCTCCCTCTCGCAAAATTGTTTCGATTAATGAAGACTATTATTGTTCATCGTGTACATCATGATCATCATCGTCATCATCGTCATCATCAGCATCATCGTCATCGTCATCATTGCATCGTTGACAGCTTTTGACTTGCAGGCAGTCAACAACAACTCGTACGTTGTGCATTTTTAATTGTTCGACAACCATTTTTGAATTTCTCTCTACGACGCGTATTGAACAGCAACCATAACAACAACAACAGCAACCATAACAACAACAACAACAACAACAGCAACAATAAGCGCCTCGTAAGAAAAAATTAACAAATTCACACATGCTACATTTGCAGCGTGTCGTTGCGCCAGCGTTTGTCGTTAGATGGCGCCTGTAGTGCTTGAGTGAACGCAGCAACACGTTCACTCGGCTCGCCAGGAACGCTAAGCTAACCATCCATCGATCCAGCCACACAGTCAGCCACACAGTCAGCCACACAGCCAGCCATTCATTGAGCCACCAGCCAGCCAGGTGAACATTAATAATGGCCAATGCATTGGCTTTTTAGCGCTGGGAGTATCTTAGCTCTGTTGCTGTTGCTGTTGTTTCATATGTGATTCCATTTTTTTTGCTTTGCTTTTATAGCTAATTTTTTATAGCAACAAACAAAACTGTAGTTTTTAAAAATGGCGTCCAGTAGGTGGTCTCTACGTTAAGTAAAGCGTATAGCGAAAACGATGAAGAATTAACTAATTTTAATAACTATTTTTTAATAAATAATAAGAGTCAATAGATTATAATTAATTTATTGAATTACTGTGATTGTAAAATTTTAAGTTTAAAAAGAAAATATAAACTTTTAATAACACTCGTCAATCAACCGTCAAGTTTGTGCCTTAAGTCTTTCGTTTTCATGACGCCGAATGGGCAGATTCTTAAATAATAATTTCATTAGTACAGAACAAGAAGAAGAACCAAGGAAACAGAAGAAAAACAAGAAGAAGAAGAAGAAAAAGAAGAAGAGTTAAAGAGTTAAAGAGTAAGTTTCAAAGAAAAGCCTACGAGGTTGTTGAGTGCAGTTCAGTTGAGTTGAAAAGCCTGCCCGCTGCAACCTTAGACTCTAATAAGCTAGAATCCAGTTAACCAGACCATCCTAAAAGTGTAAAATGTAAGAAATAAATTTTTAACGTTATTGAAAAATCACGAAAGGTTAAGGTTTTGCGCGCAGCTCACTTCCACTCACGCCTACTCAGGAATTGCTAACAGCCCATACACCCCTCCCCCTGCCCCCCCCCCCCGCCCCCTCTGCCACTACCGCTAGGTTTTTCCGTTTCTTCGCGCGCCGTTTGTGGTTTTTTTCTCCCATCATATTTTTGCAATTTAATGTTAAACCGTCAAACATCAGCCGGCTACACACTACATTGACATCAATTTTCACTGCAAATCCAATCCAATCCCGCTCATCATCATCATCTGCAGCTCCATCACTCACATCATCGACCTCATCAACACCGCTTCACGAACCGATTCCATTAAAGAATCTCACGATTTTCTTGTGCACCACCGCAGCACAGCGACTTTTATTCCCATTTATTTTATTTCATTTCCACACTTTGGCCGGCGCAATCGTTGCCCATTTATTTCACTTTGCAATAAGATGCTGCCGCTGCTGCTGCTGTAGCTGCTTCGACGGCGGCTGTGGCTCAGGTTCAGGCCGGTTCTCCATCTAATTCTATGTCCGCAGCTGCCCCCAAAAATGCAATAACAATGTGAGAAATCTTTCGGCCGGTCGCTCCAAAATAACCTAACCTAACAATGCTTTTGTTGCCCCTGCTGCTGCTGCTGCTGCTCCTGCTTCTTCTTTCTCAGTTCGAACAACAATAATAATTCTTCAGCTGGATTGTCAATGTCGTTCGTGGCAGCTCAACGGTTAACCGTTGCCAAGACTAGAATAATCTAGATCATTCGCCCGAAATTGTTGCTGCTGCTGCTGCTGCTGCCGCGCGTGTGAATGACGTCCGTGGCACTGATTATTGCCGGCTCCAGCAACAGCAACAGCAACAGGGACAGCAGCAGCGAACAACCAACACTTGGTGGAAAGTTCAAATGATGTTGCTTGAAATAAATGGCCAACATTTCTGATTGTTCGGTCATGAAGTCATAAATCAAGATTGCATTTTCATGATATTTGAAGAAGGGAACAAGCATTCTACTGCTTTCCCTTGCCCTCATATTCCTCACCCGCTCCTCCGCCAGCAGCGCAACTTCCTGTATACTCTACTTTTGCTCCATAACTTCGTACATTTGTCCTTAACCCCTCTCTCGCTCTCTGTCTCCGTTATCTTCTGTCCTCCTCGCTCCTTCCTCCACGTACTCATCATCGCCTGGTGTTAAATTGATTGGCATTTTGCATTAATGCATTCAAGGTGTTGGAATTTACTTTCCAGAGCCTCTTCTTCCTTCCTTTTTTGACTCTTTTCTTGGCCAACAGCAGTTTAGAACACACAATTTAGAAAAATCCAACCTCCTCAGAGACGCTTTTGACGTGTTCACTTGGTGACGTTTGATCGATTTTACATTTAATACTGTCTGGAGGCTGTTGCTTTTAGATCGCGGAAATCGCTGCCTGGTTGTGAAAATGGGTTGAGAGAGTGGATTCGGCATATACACTGGATTATGTACTCGTGTACTTAGTAGCGGACTTGATAAGCGGAACTGATAATCAGACTGAAGTCGGTGGAAAGTCCAGAGAGTCATCAAAAATCGATAGAGACTAATCTGCAGACTGTAGCTTATAAGAGCCGCATACTATATACAGAAAAAATAGAGCACTGAGACTAAAACCCTTTTTTTAGAGTCTACAGAAAGTTCATGCAGAGAGAGAGAGCCAAAAGGAGTCTAAAAAGACAGGAAATTATCTAGAAAGACTTCCCTAATTAAAGGGGGACACAATAAAGAATAGACCTCATGGACTTAAAGGTCCACTGCTGAAGCAGGATCTATAAGGACAACAACAAAACCATTTAATGATCAATGATGGTCTTCAAAAGTTATTCCCTTAAACGATTATAGGTTTATTAAACCTAAACCTTAAAGAACTATCCATTGAAATAGGTTCTGATGTCGGTTATACATATAAAGGGTTTTCCAATAAGAGGTGTAATTTTGAATAGCTATGGTCCTGTAAGCGTGTTCGTGGTGGCCATTTGGCTGATGTTGTTTTTCATTATTAACGGCATACCTTCCTCTTTATTACGAAATAGACATGCGATAATTTATCTCAAAAAATGGCATTTTTTTTTTAATATCAAAACTACACCTCTTATTGGAAAATCCTTTATTAAACATGGTCGAGGTTCCAAAACTTATAGGAACGATTTTAGGATATGATTGAACGATCTTAGAAAATTCTTTATATCTATAATAAAATAAACTGATCTGTTGTCTCTTTCTTTGTCATTTACAGATGAACCAGCTGTGCAAAGTGTGCGGTGAGCCGGCGGCAGGGTTCCACTTTGGTGCGTTCACCTGTGAAGGATGCAAGGTACGAAGCGCCGTAAGAGCCGCAATTAAACTAAATTAGATACTTGAGTCTTAGATTAGATCTTTATTAGGTAAAAATACTTAATTGTCGACTATTGAGTGTGTGCATAATTAAAATCGAAAAAAAGAACCCTTCGAAAAGAAGCCTGCTCGCTCCATTGTGCCACGCCCATTGTGCTCATTAGAGTCACTTGCTGTTCGACCTCCTGCAGAATGAATGCAATAAAAGTCATCCATTTGCATGTGTTTATTTTGTAGACACATTAAAAAACACTTTATAAAGATAAAGATTTCTGGAGACAATAAAAAATATATAAAAACTAAAACACCATTAAAAATAGAAATATAATAATAAAGAAGAAGAATATTAGAAAAAACACCGAAGAGAGCGAGCGAATGAAAATGACGCTGGCTTTAAATGTGTTATAAATTTTTCGATAATTTGAATTTGAGCGGAATTTTTATGGGCGGCATAAAAAAATGCTGGCGCCTCAACAGGAAAGCACAACAGTGAATAAAATTATAATATAATAATATTGTAGTAAAATCAAAAATAAGATAAAATTTTAATTTCAAATAAAAATATAATAAAATTCTTGGATGATCTCTTTAGAAAAACTCAGTTAGAGGAATTCAGAAGACGTGGAAAATAAAAGACTGAGAACACAAACTGAGTTCTCATTAAGTCATTAATTAATATTAGCAAAGCAAAAATAACAAAAATAACATAATAATAGCAATAAATGCTATGAGATAAAGAAGAAAATAAATCTGAACACTAAACTCACAAACAGTCATTCGAAATTGATAGCCTATTGAGAGCCAAGACCCCATGTAAGTAGAGCAGTTGTTCCACTCCAGTCTTACTTACGAATTTCGTGCCTTCGTTTAGTCCACCGCGGGTGCTCAAGTATTGCTTTCACGTATATCGACTTTCTAGTACTGTGAAAAGCTGGGCATTCAGAGAGTAAATTCAGAGATTACTCTAGAGACCCCATGGAGAACCCCATCTGAATCTGAGAGCCCCATTTTATTCAAACGATATCTCAATTTACAGTGCCCAGGAATAAATCCCACTTAGTTATTTATAGGGTTATTTTAGAGGGTTTCTTGTCTGAATGCAGTACAGGTTTAGTAAAGGGTTTTCCAATAAGAGGTGTAATTTTGATATTCAAAGAAAAATGCCATTTTTTGAGATAAATTATCGCATGTTTATTTCGTAATAAAGAGGAAGGTATGCCGTTAATAATGAAAAACAACATCAGCCAAATGGCCACCACGACCACGCTTACAGGACCATAGCTCTTCAAAATTACACCTCTTATTGGAAAACCCTATATTTATATAAGAAGTGTTTGTTGCATTTCTTTCCTAATACATCCACATCGTAATACATCCATATATTAATACAGTGCTTGCAGAGGGACTGAAAAACCGGGCACACTCATTAGTTGCCTGACCGCACTCCAATCCTCGTTGAAAGGGTCATTCACCAGACCTCCAGGATTAGGGTTAAAGTACATCGATGTATTATCGAGAATAAGGGAGTGGCTTTATCATTAGCCAGAATCTGCGGCAGACAGCAACCTCGCTGGACATCAGATATTTGATCACAGTACGAATCTTCATGAACGATTCTTCCGTGGTTTTTTAGTTTCTTTATTACATTCGGTTGGGGCTACAAAATAGACAAGCCAATCGTAGTGTCGTCCACTCACTGGTCGTATCTACTCTACTAACGTAGATCCCCAGAATCTGTGTTGCCGAAGCATGGAGAGATATGGATGGTTCATCGGAAAGGAGCCAATATAATAATATAAAACACAATAATATCAAATAACTACTACTTTATTTTCATTTGTATATTTCAATGTTTGGAAATACTTGAGACGACTTCGACTTCGGGCAGTAGATTAAAATTCAGTTTATTTTTTATGAGCTCCTTTCTTTGCAACTGCTGCTGATTAAATAAATTATTAAGTTCTATAAAATCACAATGAAATCGAAGCAAAGCAAAAGCGAAGAAAATGGAGAAAACAAACAAAATCGAAGCAAATAAAAAAAGGCCAAAAAACCGATCGACTTCATCGATATCATTAAATTCGATAATAAAAGCTTTTAACGCTTTAATGACTGTGTGAATCGGTTAGTATTGGATGCTGGATGTTCTGCTGCTACTACTGATCAATAGCGACAACGAGAACTATAATAAAAATGAAGAAAAAAGCAATCGTAAGGAAAACAGCAAAACAACAAAACAACAAACAATGTCATCATCAGCAAACAATGAGTAAAATCAATTTATTTGAAGTCAACGATGATCACTTTAAGCAATTCGCACACTTCGGGAATGTTTAAAAGTGGCAACAACAACAACAACAACAGCGGCAAAAGTTCAACAATAATTTTAAAAGAATGCTACAATAGAAAAAAAAGACTTCAAAATCGATCGCAACAACAAGGAAAATAATAATAATAATAATAATAATAATAATAATAATAATAACGCCAGACAGCAAGAACAAAGGACATGAGTAACCACCAACAAAGACGCAATATCAACGGATCTCTGGACACAATGGATGAGAATATGGATCAGTCCGCAGTCATTCAAGATCAGTCCAGATCATTGAAGATCATTCAATTCATATTATTTTATGATTGACTTGAGATCAGAGAACAAAACAGAAAAAACGATTGCATGATTGTGCAAAAACGAGCAAAAATAAGAGCATCAACTTGATTGAAGTGTTCAAGGAGCAACAACAAAAACAACAATAAGAACAACAACAACAACAACAACAACAACAAGCGAGTGACTGCTATACGATGAGTTGAATATAGAAAATGTGCAGTTTTCTAAACCGTAATTCAGAAAAAAATCACTCTCTACTCTTATAGTAGATGATTCCGAAAGTAAGAATACGAAATAAAGATCTAATAAAACGTAATTTATTAAAACCAAAAGAACAAATCTTTAAAATTCAAGGCTGTGTAATGTTTAAAAATACATCAAAACTATTTATGAATTAGCTTGGGATTTCGGATAGTTAAATTCAACTCAATTCAGGTGAAAAGATTAAGAAGCCTCCATTTCAACAACCAGAAGCCGTGTTTTCCGCTACCAGAGTGCGGTGTAGTCGAGGTCAGAGTCAAGGTCACCGGTCAGTCATCAACTCTCTCAACTCCCATCACATCCCACTGTTACACTTTATTTTCGTTAATTTATTCCTCTTTACTTTTCTTCAACTTCACGCACTGGCTTCGTCATCAACACAGAACCTCGGCACCTCGGTACCTCAACTCTTCACCAGCAGCAGCACCACCACCACACCACCACCCCACCACTTTAATCATCACTCTGCGAGTCTTCTTCTTTCTCTCTTTTGTACACTCAGCAGGGGCAGCAGCATGAATTCAAGTCAGGAAAAGTGTATGAAAACGTCTTCGCGTCGCTTTCAAATGCGTTCGTGCTCTTTGATTAAATCGCAGTTAAGAAGGCAAGCAATGTCTATAATTAGTGCAGCCAACAAAAGCTTTTAAAGAGCCATCACAGTGCGGCCGCCGAGCGCAGGACGGAGCAAGCAAATCAAGCAATTACGGAGTACGTAGAAGTCGCTGTTACGCCAGCGAGTGCGCGGACAGCGGGCAGGCGTCATTCGAGGGGCAGCGGGCATGGAGCGGCATCCCGCGGCGACAACGACGACGCTAGCTGCTGCACTGGTTTCCATCGCTCGGGCGCAATTAAAAGTGCATTAAGTGCGACTATTAAGCTAATAAATTGTTGTTGTTGTTGTTGTTGTGGTACACTCGATGGTGAAAAGAGAGCCACCTCGAAATTTCATTTGAATTGCGTCGGGTTCGTTGAATGCTTCGCGAAACTCATTTAATTATGATTAATAAAATAGAATTGATGAAGTTACCCGCAGCTTGTCGGCATGGTGGCTGGCTGGAAGAGCGACCTCTCTGGGTGCTCTGCTGGGGGCGACTTTCACAGGTGTCGCGTATTGAACTCAGAAAATATCTCTATAAAAGCTCATTCTATCTCACACTCTCACTCTCTCTCTCTCTCTCTCTGTCTTTATTGCCTGATTTGAATTTGTTCCGTTCTCCTTCTTTCATTTCAGTCCTTTTTTGGCCGCACCTACAACAACATCTCCGCGATCGCTGGCTGCAAGAACAACGGCGACTGCGTCATCAACAAGAAGAACCGCACCGCCTGCAAAGCGTGCCGCCTGCGCAAGTGTCTGTTGGTCGGCATGTCGAAGAGCGGCTCGCGCTACGGCCGCCGCTCCAACTGGTTCAAGATACACTGTCTGCTGCAGGAGCAGCAGTCGCATCAAGGAGTGACTTCGCCGGCCGGCGGGGACGGCGGTGAGGCGAGTGGCGGCGCAGGAGGTGCAGGGGGCGGAGGAGGAGGCGGAGGCGGCATCGGCACCGGGACTAACTTCGAGCAGCTGGCACGCTTGCACCAGATACAAGCGCGTCAAACGTATCAGGATAAAACCAACCCCTGCATCAAATCGGCCAGCATGTCGCCAACGCTGAGTCTGTCTGCGGCGAGTCTAAGTCAACAAGCAGCGGCGGTTGCAGCAGCGGCGGCGGCGGCTGCGGCGGCACACCAACACCACCACCAACAGCAGCAACAACAACACCATCAGCATCGACAACATCAGCCACATCATCTGCTTCAGCACGCGCAACAGGAGCTGCAGCGGTTGCCGCCTCACTACCTGAACGCGGCCAAGTTTCTGAACGGCGTCGCGAGCGAAACCAAATCGGAATCACGACGTGCCAGTGCTGCCACCCCGAGTGATTCGTGGACCTCCTCTGCTGGCGATGCGGCTGACGATAGCCACAGCAACAGAAGCAGCAGAACAGCGTGCGGCAGCCGCCAAAGCAGCGCGACCCCGCTGATGCGACACTTCGAAGCGGAGAAGCAGCGGGAAGAGCAGGCAGCAGAGGAGGAGAGGGAGGGTGGCGAGGCTGGCATCGAACAGGATCGTGGACGGCAACAACAACAACAACAACAACAACAGCCGAGTGCCGACTTCTGCGAAGACCTCCACGAAAGTCGACGTCGTCAGTTTCTGCACATTTTTCGCAGTCACTCCGAACCCCTGCACACGTTCGCGCCCACGAAGAGTCCCTTCGCTGCGTTCGCCATCGGCAGCCTGCAGCAGTCGCCGCTGCCGCCCGCAACGCCGCCCATGCAGCAGCTCTTCGTTCCCGCGGCGCTGAAGACGAGTGCGCTTCGGAATGCGCCCGACGAGGAGACGCAGCACGAGCCGATTGATCTGTCGCTGAGGACGCGGCTGACTTCGAGCCGCCGGAGTGGCGACAGTCGGGCAGCGGCGACAGCGGCAGACGACGCAGAGGGCGACCGACTGCCGGCTGAGATGCGAAACCGCGATGGAGCGGTCGCGAGACCGTCGCCATTGGATTTGACACTCGTGCGTACGCCGTCGCTGACGGGTTGAGGGCAGGAGACTGGGACGGGGGCGGAGGCGGCGGCGGGGGCTGAAGGTAGCACATGGAAGAGAGGCGCAGAGATCTTCTTCGTGCATCTGTTGGAAGAGTTGGCAAAATCTTGAAATGAAAACCAGAGGCTACAAAATTCTATTTTCTGCTTCAAAAAACACACAGAAAATTGAAGAAAAAATATACTAATTCTTTTTGTTTATTTTATACTGTGTTCAAAACATTTCAATTGATAGAAGTTTAAAAATTAACTGTAGAGAATATTTAACGGAAAATTCTATGCATCTGCTAGCCAAGAATTCCCTGTGTGCCATAGTTAACAACAACAACAACAACAGCAACAACAGCAACTACAAAGAACAAGAACAAGTGTCATTGACACACGGAAAAAGGAAAAGAAAATGAAGAAGAAGACGAAGAAGAAGAAGAAGGAAACCAACCACAATAACAACGACAACAACCAGTGAATTGAAAACGCTTGCTTGCCACGAAAACGCGACGAGAGTCGATTTTAATTTAAAACCACTCAACAGACAGTCTAAAAACGTAATCAATTAAAAGTAAACCATAATAACTCAAAATAAACTAATAAATCAATAATTTATATCAATAGTAAGCTAGTAGAGAATATTTAAGTAAGGAAGTGAAAAAGAAATGAAAAATTGGTGCCAGCAAATGTACAAATTTAGTGAAATATTGTTTTTTAGGTTTAATTAATATGTATGTATATCGTATTTCCTGCTTCTTTCTTAGCTCGATGAAGTGTTTATTTATTTTCAATATACTGATATTTATCCATATTTATGTATGTATAAATTGTTTTATAACCTAACTTATTATGCATTGAATTCAATTGAATGAAATTATGAAGTATAGAATATTGTGTCTCATTTGCTGTTTCTTGTATAAAATAGCTTCATGTTTAAAGCTGTTTTATAGCTCTTTTCTTTTAATAGGTTTTATTTATTTGCTTGTTTGTTTATTTGTATTGTTTTCTTTGTGAAACTTACCAAATTATTTATGAGTATTTAGAGAAATTTCGATGGATTCTACTGGAACTTCTATCCTACAAAGGATAATAGAAAGTATATACGTTATATATTCATGGAATATATGTACATACTTGTAAAAAATCCACATACATATTTATAAAAAAAGACAAAAATAAAAACATTCTTCTGAAAAAACCAATTTCTGAATTATTATGACTTTCATTTAATTATTGCATGGTTTCTATATAAAAACAAAACACAAGATGGCCGCTTTTTAGGTAAGCTTGAACTAATATTTCTCTTATTTTATAAAAAGTTGAATTTATTGTAATTTGATTTGAAAAGTTTGTCAATTTATCATCGGAAGAAATGATTCACAAACCTACAGAAGATGGTGAAATAATAGTTTTTTCCCGTATTTTCGATAGTAAAAAACGATGATGCAACGAAGGGAACACGAAGAGCCGAACGAGTGAACGAGTGAACGAGTTGTACGACAGCACTTTGTTATTGTTGTTGTTTACACATGCTTATTAATTTTGCAAAACAACAAAGAACACGAATCGATGTGTTTGTGCAATCTGTCAATTGTACAATAACAAAAATACATGCATATTCATTACAACAAAAACAGCTGCTAAAAAACACTTTTCAAATAACCAGCATGGGCTTTAATTGAATTCAGCAATTACAACAACAATAAGAAACCGTATGAGCAACGAAACGAATAAATAAAGTTTTTAAAACAGTGTTATTTTGTTTTTTTTATTTTTCCTAGTAAAACATTCGACTTTCTTCTTTCACAGAATCATTTGAGAAAACCGCATTCTGAGCTTCTCAGGCAGATCAGCCGCGAACCGAGCCGAGTGGCCACCCGAGCATTCGAGGGCATTCGGTTAGCTCAATTGACGGTCAGCTGTTCTGCTTCGCTTCTTCTCAAATGCTGGACGTTTCTAATGTTGTTTAAGACGTCGCTTTTCGCTTATTTGGTGGCCATTTAAAGGGTATTAATTTCCCCGTTGTTGTTGTTGTCGTTGTTGTTGTTGTTCTGGGCATTTCGACTGTCATTTCGTCTGTCCGTCTTTTTTCCCTCCCGTCTTTCGGAGTGGTTTTCTTTGGGCTTTTGATGTTTCTGTTGTTCTCCTCCTTGTTGTTGTTGCTGCTGTTGGTTTTGTTGTTGCTTACAATTTACAAACAATGAAAGTCGATGCAATAACTTAACCAATTCAATTGAATTTTAAGTATCCACCTTGAAAGTGCGGTCATAACTTCTTTCAGCCTGCGACTGGAGGCCGCTGCCGGTTGTCGCTTGAAGCTGCTTCTGTCAGTGATGTTGTTGTTGTTGTTGTTGTTGTTGGTGCTGTTTCGCTGCCTTCGCCCATTGATTTGCTTCAAATGTCTGTCTGTCCGTCTGTCCGGCCAACTGTCCGTCAACCGATCAACTGGCAGCTTAACTCGAGATTTATTTATGCTTAAAACTGTCACAATTGAAGCAATTTTTCTCAGTTTCGTTCACAAAGCTTTTGCTAAACATTTCGTTCAAAGTTGTTGTTGTTGTTATTCATATTCATTTCCCCTTTTTTTCTACTTTTACCTCTGCTTCTTGACGAATTTCTTTTGTGCTTGAAATAAATTGCTACGAATCAGAATCAGGAGCAGCAACGACAACGACAACGACATCATTCAACAATGAAAGAGTCACGAGCCTTTTAAGAAACCATGAAAAAAGCCGCTTCAGCATTTTGAGATCACCAACAACAACAACAACAACAACAACAACAACAGAAATAATTTTGTGGGTGGCATCGAAGTGAAGTCAAATGAAACAACGATCGAGAATATAAGCAAAAAAAAAAGCCAGTCTTCTTGATTTATTGGCTCGCAATAAAATTTGAACAACTGCGATGGATGGAAGCCGCATCAATCGACAAGAATTTTCCAGGAAAAATCAAAAGAAATCAAGAAAAAGCATCCCACAGCAAGCAATTTTACGCATTTTTCGCTGTTTTCGCTGTTTTTAAGGAGTGTCATTAAAATGTTAATGGTGCCGATTGCAGGTGGAAATGAGTGAGTGAGAGAGTGAGTGAGTGAGCGAGAGAGAGAGAGATACTTGGACAGTGTGTGTGTGTGTGTGTGTGTGTGTGTGTGTGTGTCCACTCGCACACAGCGCCCGAACGCGATCATTATCAGCGACACCAATAAAATGATTGTCAGCTATCGGCAACAACAATCTAACATGTCTGCAACGCGGTGCCGCTCGGCGCTGCCGCCAGACCACGAGACCGGACCACAACAGGCCAGTCGAGTCCAGCGACGCGGCGGCCGTCCCCCACCGCAAGCCAGCCAGCCACCAGCTACCAGGCCAGCAGCGAGTCGTTCAGCAATCATAACGTGTGCATAAATAAATAAAATTTTCCTTGTCGTTTGCTGTCGTTGTTGTTGTTGTTGTTGTTGTTGTTGTTGTTGTGTAGTTGCTACAAGTACAGCGACTTCAATTGCTGGTGTTGTTGTAGTTTTCGATGGCGCACTTGTTATTAGTATCATGGTTGTTGTTGTTGTTGTTGTAAAGCTCTTTTCCATGGTTTATTATGTGTCTGTCCGTCCGTTCGTCTCTCCGTCCGTCCCTCTGACCACCCGTCCGTCTGACCGCCCGTCCGCCCGTCCGTCTGTCCGTCTGTCCGTCGGTGTTGCTGCATCCCATGGGGCGTGTTTGCAAAAATTGTCCGATCACAGTTGGACACACTCGAGCTCCATAACTTGAGCTGAGCTGCTGTGGCGGCCAGAAGAATTAACAAATCTAATAAAAGTCAGCAGAAGCAAAGAAACGACACACAACAAAAGAAACTTCAAACTTAGAAAAGAAAGAAAACAGTTATTTTTTCTCTTTTTCGCTCTTTTTTCTCGCATAGCTTTTCTCTCTTTCTTTCTTTCTTTCTCAGGCAACTCATACATTAAAACATTTCAGATGTTGTTGTTGTTGTTGTTTTGTTGTTGTTGTTGTTGTTGTTGTTGTTTATGTCTTAACAAGCGACAATCAGGTGTTAAGCAGCATTCGTTTTATCGACTCCTCTATTAAGAGACTTCGTATTTTATGAAAAACAAACAACAACAACAACAACAAACGAAAAATTAAATAAAAAAAGAAAAAAAAAACAAATATCAAAAGAAAGCAACAACCAGACAGGCGACAACAACAACAACAACAACAACAACAAATAAAAACACTAACAAGTCTTTTGGGAAACAGAGAAATTAATGAAAAATCCTGCATTAAACGAGTTCGGTTTCGTTTTTTCTGGAGTCTGGAGACGAAGGGGAAGAAGACGACAGATCAAAGAGAACAACCAGAGAACGAAAGAAACACAGAGAAGTTTCGACCAGAATCGAATCGAATCGATGATGGATCAGTGAGGAATCTCAGAGACCAGAGAAGAGTCTGCGGCCGGACGACAGACGCAGTGTCAGAGATCAGGCAGCAAATTAATAAATACACCAAAGAGAAGAGCAGCAGATCAGAGAAGAGTCACAGACGAGTTGAATGGAAAGTCCGGAGGTCAGAGAAGAGTCGAGAGACAGAACAGTAAAGCCAAAGATGAGCGACAATAGGTACATATGTAAGTGCCACAAGGCCCAGGAAAGACCACAGACCCCATAAGAGAGGAGTTCACGGACGAAGACGGAGAAGAGGAGTCAGGAGATCAGAGACGAGACGATTCTAGACAAGATAATCAGCTCTTTTGGAGAAAATGATGAATCCACCGACCCAAGACGAGTCGGAGTCAGCAAAGGAACTCAGAACTGAGAGAACAGAAGAACCTGAGTCCCCGGAAAGAGACCAGAGATAGAATCTGGCCTGATCGTCATCATACAGACGATCACAGATGACTCTAGACACCGAAAGAGGGTTTCAGAGGTCGGAAGCGAGATTCAGACACACAAGAAAAAGAAGACTGGAACTCACGAGACTGATCGCAGCTCTTCTCTACCCTTCTCTGGGTTTATGAACTGCCACATGATCATCATGTGGAGTAAGTATTACGACATCATCAGCTGAATATTGGAACCATGAGCATTATATTGTCACTTCTGTTGTCTGCGCTTAACTACGCCGGGGATCGCAAAAACGTCGCTTGTCGCCGACTCTTGTGGCCGACGTCAAAGCTTCCTGACGTTTGCAGTCGATGGATTTTGAGTTTTCTTAAAGCGTTTCCCTCAAAAACCCCGAAAGCGGATGACGTTGCAGCGTACGTCCATCGCTGTTGTCGGTCAGCGAGGACCAGCAGAGGAACGAACCGTTTCGCCAACCAGCCGACTGTCAGTCTGCCATCCGTCGCACGGACTGACTTCAGGCGGTCGTCATCGCCGATCAATGATCAGCGAACGACGTCATGTCAACGATTGTCGCTTGTGTGATCGCTGTGTAATGTGAACAAATGACAGGGCGGCGCGGCGCGGCGGCATCTGAAGCAGTGTCTCGGGCCGCAAACAAGGCATCGTGGGGCCTGCGTTGACCATATAAATTGTTTTGACGCAATCACATCGCGCGCTTCCTTCACTTCTTTGAGAAGAGTCGCTCGTTGCTGAAACACGAAACGATTTCAGCAGAAATTCCGAAACATAAATCAATTAATCTGAATACAAAACATGCGAATGCAAGAGCGCAGGAGAAAATGTAAAAATGTCAACGCTGAAAGCTTCCACCTACTTTCACCCCTTTTCAACTGAACTCTGGCCGAAAAACACACACAAAAGTAAACGTGTTTGTTGTGTGTATAGAAACACACACACACACACACGCAGAGCGACGCTATTCAGTCGCTTGAACGAAAGAAGCTTGAACTCTGTGGAGTTCATCCTCTCGCAGGACACGCTTAAAAGAAAAGCCATCGGAACGCATAACTTTTCACGAAAATCCGCATGCATAAACTAAAAACTCAATTGCGACGTAGAACGAGAAAATGCGCATCAAAAAGTTCAGAATAAAAACAAATTCCCTAAACAGCCAGCATCACCGATCTTCGGAGTGCGCTACACTCATCAAGTGACGACAGAAGCCACGCATTGTGAATAAGTTTCCAACTCTGAGAATAGAAAAATCGAATATAAACCAAGTCGAATAAAGATCAAGGAAACACGATTATGAGTTATTTATGCGTATTTCTATAGTTTATTAATAGATTGATTAATTTATTAAAAAAACAGCAAAGTAATCAAAGAAATCAACGTGAAATGTTTTTGTGTAGGGTGCATAGTGTAACTTTGTATGGTTCATGATTCAATAGCGTCAAATTGTGATTTTTTTAAATTTATTTCTTATCTCTGTTTTTGTACTTTTGCGGTTGTTGTTGTTGTTGTTGTTGTTGTACTATACACGTGAAAGCCTTTGATGCTTGAACATGAACACAGCAGCAGCAGTAGCAACAACAACAACAACCAACACAAAAAACAAAAAATACATCAGTCGCATTTTGCATTTTTTTAGCGTTAAACGTTTGAGCAGATTTACGAGTGCACACAGCAGCAACAACAACAACAACAACAACAACACCGACATCGACAACAACAATAACAACAACAACAACCATAACAATAACAACAACAACAGGAATAACAACAACAGGAATAACAATGCGAAACATTGAAATGCTGCGATATGCTAATGCATCATCTTCATTTGATTGCACAAATGAAAGCAACAAATAAATGCAGAGAAACAAAAACGACAGCAACCTGAAGAAGAAGAGGAACAAGAAGAAGAAGAAGAAGAAGACAAAGAATAAGAGAAGCGAACCGCGTACAAACAAACTGCTTAGAAATGAAAAACTTCGAAAAAACATCGAAAAATTTAGAAAAAAGTATAAGAAAGGAAAAATTTCGCAGTACCATTGAAAATTCAAGCACTTCGAAGCACACTGAAGGAGCGAGTCTCCGGTGCTACTGCAGCAGCATCACCAGCACCAGCACCAGCTTAAAGCATACTCAAGCGCTCAGCTGATCGTGTGACTGGCTGGCTGGCTGGCTGGCTGGCTGGCTGTTTAGCGGAAAAACGAGAGAAACATCAAATTAAAGCTCTGAAGGAATAAATAAGTACGGGGAGGGGGTGAACAGAGTAGACAAGAAGTAGATAGAACGAAGCTTATTTGGATATCATCGTTTTCTTGCTGTTGTCTTCCTATTTTCACATAAGTAAATATAAATAAATTCAGAAAAGCAACAGAAACATTGAATAATAACACACATATTCACTAAATATTTCTCTATGAAACAGTTGTTCAAATTATTATACAATTAAAACTCCAAACTCGAAAGACTTAAGACACAAACTTGGACAGACAGACTGACTGACAGCTTGTTCAGGAGTCAGTAAAACATTTCACACAAAAGAGCAACAAGAAAACAGAATACATAAATGAAATTAAATCGAACCGAAGCAGAGCAAAACAAAACCACAAATTATGAGAAGAACATAAGAAAGTACAACAACAAGGACGTCCTCTTCGATCTCCGCTTCTCACTCAATTTGTCATCAGCTTTAATTGCAGTTTATTTGGTAGCACACAAAACAGCACGCCCCACAATGAAGAGAAATAAAATACCAAAAAGTGACCCACTTCATCGAAGTTGATGTCCTTTCTTCGCCTCTCGGTTCGCTGTTATTTTGAGTTTTCTTTTTATTTCCATGTCTTTGCTTGGCGTCGATAACTAAATTAAATTACTTTTCATTGAAGCTGCGCGAACAGAAATAATAACCGATGAACCAGATTTCTGCAGCAAATCAAGAATGAGAAGAAACAATACAATGTATTCCAATTACTTCTTTTCTCCTCGTTGCTTCCCTCCAAACTCATTATAAAAGTAATAACTTTATTTTTTTCCTTGTTTCTGTGTAAAAAGTTGCCAAAATACTTTGCAGAAGACAATAAAAAGTGAGTAAAAATAAAAGGAAGATAAGCCACAAAGATAACGTGTAACTTGTAACTTGTGTAACGTGTAAGCTTGTCGACTTTTTTATTGCAAATATTTTGGGAGTATCTTAAAAAAATGAACATTTTCAAACAAAGAAATATTGTATATTTACAACTCCGGATGACGAATCTTTAAAGTGATCTTCTTCGAATAAACTCTGGATTCTTTAAACACGAATTTTTATGGTAAACGATTATTTCGAGACTTTCCACGCATTACAGGGTTCTAATTGGTCACAATAGTTGGTCGAATTCTGGTTGTCATTTTAAATCTCGAGTCCATTTGGCTCTAAGGTGGTTGTGGACAAAGAATTAATATGCTCCAGCAAACTGTTACTGTCTCTGGCGGTTTAGAATGTTAACGGTTTAGAAATTTACCATTATAAATGTATTACCGACATCTTGAAGTTTTTCGATTGTGAAAACTAAATTATTAAATTATTAATATAAACATAAAAACATTTATTTAAAACACGATTTAGAAAACTTCAAACAACACAAACATTAAAGTATATACGGTTTTTATATAAACAATGTTTTTGGATTTGTATTTTGTGGACCGCTTTTATCGAGAACCGATTTGTATGGCTCTTTTCGGCTCTTTTGAGCCGTTTTTTTCGGCTCTTTTGAGCGGTTTTTTTTTACACTTTCGGAAACTTTCGGAAATGTTCAGACTCTTTCGGATATTTTCGGAAAAATTGGATCCCTGGATATTTTTGCAAAAAAGTCTCAAAATATCAGTTCAGTTTCAAACCAAAACTAAAATGGTTCGACAATAATAAAGTCGTTCTCTTTTTCCAAGTTGTTCACCGCACTCTGTGGTGAATATGTGGTATTAACAGCGCGCCATCTACTCGACGCCTTTTTATTCTTATTCACAATGACAAAATCTATTTATTCAATCGAGACTCCAACCCACGCGTAAAGTTTTCAGCACATAGACAGCACACATCATAGGGTTGTGTTCTTGCTAAGCAATTGTTTCATTGTTCCAAGGTTTTACCACCAGAGGGCCCAAAATATTCACTATTTCATCTTTTACAATGAATTTTGACCGCCATCTTTCCGGGCGAGCACGTCACACCGCATGTTAAGCTTCACATTTGCAATGTATGAAACCTTTTTTTAATTTTGCTTGTGATGCTTGTGTTGTGCGCAGAAGGAAACCACTTGTGTGCTCCGACAACTTTATCATTTTTGGTAGTGATAAACTCACTTGTTTTCTCATAGTACTCTGCTCTTAACAAGCAACAACAAAAATCACACGATTTTACACAACAATTTTTCGCATGTGGCGCTAAACTAAGAACATGAAAAATTTTCGTCAAAAATTAAGAAAAAAGTAGTATCGTACAACAAATTCATACAAAGCGGAGTAGTAGTAGAATTCGTAGTAGACGATTATGTAATTTCGCTTCAAAGTGTGTTTTTTTCATAAAATACTGCACCGATTACGATAAAAAACTAGGTGTAAAAAGCTAATAACATCTAGTTTCTTGTTTTCTACAAAATTATATTATACTCAGAAAAAAATTAATTAATGGAAAAAAAGTACGAAAAATAATACAATCGGTTTTTCTCCAAAAGTATGCGATTTTCGGAAAAATGTAACTTAATATAAATGAAAGATATTTAGTTTACCTTTCTAACGGTATATATGACAACCAAATATCTTTTACGGTTAAGGAGATATAGGCCAAATAAATTCTAATTCCAAAGGGCTATAACTCTGGAACCAGGCGGCCACGGCGTAAATTGTTGTTGTTGTTGTTGAGGTCTGCTCTACAAGCAATAAAAATAACAATGCGGTGGCCGTTACCGGGCGGATCTCTATCAGTTCCCAGACGCTTAATAAAATTTACAAACGTATTTCGTTCTTAAAATATTGCAGTTTAATTCTTTTCAATTCATCAAAATTCACAACGCTTATAAAGTTTGGCATCAGCATCGTGTGTGGCCACCCTGTTTTTTTCAGCGTCCTCGAGACGGATATTCGCACAATGATACAATGAATTTTTACCTGATCGGCGTCATCTTGATTTCTATCCTCCGCAGCAAGAAAGGTGAATTTTTAAATTACAAAAAAAGAATTATACATGCATATTATATAATAATTGAACGATTTGACTTGTGAACTTCAAAGTTGCGCGCAACACTGAACTTAATAGAAGACCTCAAGAATAAAAGCAACAATTAATACAACTTTTTTGGAAGCAAGCTTAGGTTAGATTTGTCTGGAAGTCATTCCCGGAAATTGGTATCGCTCTTGCTGTACTCCTCGCTCATGTAATTCCTACATCCTCAAGTCCATACTAGGCCCCGTAAGTATGCCCAGTAAAATAACCTTATAATCCGTATAATCTGCCTGTTCATGAACTCGGCAAGAAGTTGATGAGTAATGTTGCAATTCTCTCGGAAAAGTACAGTCGGTATTTCGAGCTGCGTTGCTTACTCGTTAGTTTCGACGCGTCGCCGCTCTTGGAACTAAAACACGTTTCATTCTATATAGAAATTGTTTTATAACTTCACGATTTGCATTTTGCTTGAGATTCTGGTTAATAAATTATATAAACAATTTAATTTTGGCCATTCCTTGTGCAGTCCTCTTGCTTGCTGTCTTACTGGCCGTCCGCAATACATGAGTGCCAACAACAAAGCATCCCGGTGTCTCCGGTGAATCACGGAGTGAGTTCTCAGGATTCGGTGGCTGGGCCGCGTTATTCTCTATGTTCATAAACGAGATAAACGGCTGATCAACTTGTAATTTCCACATTTAGAAAGAAAGAAGAAAAGATTTAGAGAGACGCCAAGAAAAACTCAAGTATTTTTTCTTTTGCTTTTGTTTTTTATTTATTTACAAATTTCTTAATTACTAAATTAGTTCAAATGACTAAAACTAAAATCCCTAAAGCAAAACAAACAAACCGGAAGACATTGTGATTATTTTCTTAAAAGTAGTTCCTTAAAAGCTAGACTCTAAACGGTAATTAAAGCTGTGTTGGAAGACAATGATTACGATTACATTTAAATCTAAAAATATCCCAAAATTATATCAATAACAATATAAACTATACATCAGAAAAGATATAAAATATGTATTCCAAATCAGAAACACAAAAAAATCCCAACGTCGTGGGTTAAAGTTTTTTCTATCACATTTCGTTGATCTTAAAGCTTCGATTTTAGTTTCGTAGAAGAATCTTTCTCTTTTCATTGCTGATATACTCAAGTAGACGCAGCTCGATGGCCCGAGAAGTGCTCGTCGGGTCAAAGCACCTTCTCTTCGACCAGCTTCGTTGTCGCTCAGCTTCAGTGTGAACAGCTTCAGGCTGCCGTCGAAGTTGAGAGGCGCCGCTGGCTCTCTGGTCGCCTGCGCTCGATCAGTCTCTGCTTTCTCTCTCCGTTCAGTCTCTGATTTCTCTCTCCGTTCAGTCTCTGATTCCGCTGCTGCATTACAGCCGTGCTCAAGCTTAGCCAATTAAAGCCATGTCGGGTGATTCGCTTTTATTGACCGCAAACCTCAGTCACCATCACAATTCAATTGCGTTTCAATTTGATTGCGCTCTTTAATTCTCACACTCAGCTGGTTGCTGCTGTTGCAGCTCTTGCAACTCATTCAGCCAATTTTGATGCTCTTCCCAGGACATGCAGTATGACAGGACTTCGACTTCTTCATGTGCTGCCTTCGACTTCAGCGTCTTCGGTGCAATTTTGCTGCACATCCTTTTAAAGGATTTCAGCAATTTTTTTAGACCTTTCTTTGGCTGCAAGGAGAACTTCTTGTTCACCATGTTCATGTTGTTGCTCTTATTGCTGATGATTTCTTCAACAGTTGAATTCATACTTCTTTAATTTCGTTTTCTTTTATTTTAAATAAAGTTTTAAATTCGAAATTTAATGAAAATTGAACAATTTCTCTCACAAACTCTCAATTAAGTAAACAAGACTTGTTTCAGCCGTCTCACAAACTTGTAGAATGATGTCCTGTCCTACAAGTGATCGCCTTTTTATACGATTTCTCACTTGATCGACATACTGCAAGGGTTCTTTTCCTCTCTTTCTATCCTTTGATCGCTCAACCCGCCTCCCTCTGATTTGATGCTTCCTGACTGCAGTCATTTCTTTTTCACCTTTTAACCTTTGTTGCACTTCACTCTTCTTTTCTTTTCAGGTTCGCTCGCTCCGGGTTTTTCCATCAACAGGCAGTCGGAAGGTTTATTTTATTTTCTGGATTTTCCCCTCATTGTTGAAAAGTTGTTTGTTGTGTGACCTTCAGTTTGGCTTTCCACTTGCACAATAGAGTGTGGAGAATTCCTTTCGGCGCACATGAAGTTCCAGGGAATTCCTTATTTTTTCTGTTCTTTGTTGTTCCGAAACTATTCCTGCTCTTCTTCTTATTGTCAGCTATAACTTATGTGATTTCTAGCAGTACCCAATTTAATTGTAATGGAAAATACAACCCGTATCTCTGCCTGCTCTCTTCTGCTCTATGCTTTGACGCAACCTCTCAACGGTAGCGACAGAGACGGAGTCGTTGTGCCTGCCGTATTATAAACAGAGTGTATTTTGTTGGTATGTGTTTGTTATTGAAAGGAGGCTCGCCACAAGCAATGCGATTGGCTATGCGCAGAATTTTAGTTTCTGTTATTGTATGGAAATGGAATTTCTGCCAATGAACTGTTGCTCTTGTCATTAGGTAAATAAAAACTTTGAGATCTCAAATAATGGTTTATAATATCGTTAATTTTGAATAATAATACTTAGTTATAGTATTAAATAAATACAAACCTCACAAACGGATTAAGTTTTCTTTTGACCCTTTGATGGCAATCGCTGCTTATTTCCAAATGTAATTTTTATATTATTTATTTATTATATCATTAAACAGATCGACCTCAATTGAGCCTTCACCATTAGACACCTTAAACGCGGGTGCGGTTTTTCCTCTTTTCGATACAAAAGGTTCTTTCTTTCCACCAAAGCCCCAAATTTCTAATCTTGTACAAAACTGTTACAGAAAGGAAGGCATTTAAGAGACTTTATCATAGTATAAATAGAGACCCAAGTGAAAGTATAAAAAACAAACCATTATTTATTGGCATTTGTTTTAATTGAACTTAAAAATAACCACACATTAATTAATTTCACCTCATTTAAAACTTTAATTTGTTGGATTCTAAAACAAAAAGAAGAACAATAAAATTAACGTAAAATTCTCAACTAAAAACTAGTAAAACACAATAAAATAACAAGTACATTTTATACAACAATCTAACTAAAAGTACAGAAATCGTTTCAGTTCAGTTATCAATTTTCTACTTTAAACCATCATTCATTTTAATTGAAATTCTAAAGATGAAAGTTGACATTAAATAAAATTTACTTGAATTCAGTGCAAAAGAATGAGTAAATTCTGAATATTTAATATAAGTATTTGTTAGAATTCTTCTAAGAAATAACCGAATATTAGTCCCTGAATTTTAATTAAAACTGGTTTCATTTCAACGAAACGTTTATTAATTTTCATTAAAAATTATTTCTATCGAGTTGATGATTAGTTAATTTCAAATATATAACAAAAAATATTTGATTTGTAGCAAATCTCAATCAAATTGAACCAAAATCCCTTCAAATATTCGTTCATTACCAGTTTAACTACAATTAGTTACTCTTTTGATACTTTTGTTTGTCTCTAGAGACAATTTTTCACCTGAAAAACCTTTTTTACTTGGACGCCTTTTCTTCGTACCAGTAAAAATCCCACTTTTAAATAAATAGTAAAAAAGTCAGTAGCATTTTCTTGGGTGTTCTTAGTTATGTTAGATTTTATTTATATACAAAAGAAGCTGTTAAACATAATTAAAAACTTATCTAAAATCTTTTTGATGGACATAAAAAGATGTATTTTAGTTTCTGTAGTTTTCTGTAGACAAAAAACTATAAGCAAAACAAACAAACCGGAAGACAAACTTAAGGTACTTAATTCTAAACATTATCGTTCTAAAACTGTACACTTTACAATTACTAAACAATTTACACTTAAGATAGGCTGGAAGACAATGATTGATGGTGCTTAAAGTAAGAAATTTTGATTTAAATTAAAAATTTCTGTTTCTGTTCTGATGTTCTATCACATTTTGCAGTTGCGAGAATTTTTTAGAAAAATTCATAAAGCTTTTCGTTATGTTGTTGTTTTACGGCAGCAGCAGCGGCTGGAGTGGAATCAGCATCAGTCCAAAAAGTGTCCGCCGGGTTAAAAGAACAGCTTCTCTTCGACTTCTGTTGAGGAAGACCCCGCCGGCTCCAAGCTCGTCAGAGGCACGGATGACGATGACGATGTTCAAGCAAACATCAACGCTCAGATCGTTGGTGCCATCAAATGGAGCCTCGCCGTCTTCAGTCTTATTGCTCGTCTCTTTGAGAACAAGTGAAACTACTTTAGAATTAAAGCCAGTTCAAAAGGTCCCTTCAGTCCTGACAGGACCCGCCGTCAGCAGACCAACGAGTGTTGTTATCACTCGCACGGATGCACTTGCAGTGTATGATTTTTCCGAATTCCTGTTGAGTTTATATACTCTCGTCGACCCCGGAAAACATCCCTCGAATCGGCTGGTTTTGCTGCTTCTTCTTTTCTTCTTTTTTTTTTCTTCTTTTTTCTCCTTTCGAGGACTTGTTGCGCTTCGATTGTTTATTGTTTGGTTGGTTGGTTGTCTGTTTCTTTCTTTGCTTTTCTTAGGGGTTGTTTTTCTAGATGCTTTTTTCGATGTTTCCTTTTTCCCCTCTCGATTTCTCTCTTTTCCGTTTACTCTTTGCTTTTATTCTACAATATGTTTTCTAACTGTACCTGTTGTTCGTATAGAACATACTTTTTCCAAACACTTATGCAGTTGATTGCGTTGCCGATTCGGAAGAACCAAGAGGTTCCGTAACATGACTGTTTGGAAACTGTAAGCTTGAAGAATAACTTTTTAAGCTTCTTTAAAACTAAATATCCCTTGATTTGAAGGGGTAAAACCCCCTTGACTTCAATGATGACGTTCAGAAGCTTCTTACAACTTCAAAAATACACTGGAAGCTTCACGAACCTTTCAATTCACAAGCAACTTGGTCTTTGAACATGTATAAAACACTTTAATGCACGAAGACTTCATTTTGAAGTCTTTCATGAAGTCAGCGAAGACTTTATGACACCACTTACATTACTTATACTGCTGTATAAGGAAACAAAACCTTTACTGCGACCATTGATGCGGCTGTGTTACATTTAAGCTAACTTTTCAATACTGAAACCTTTCTGAAACTCCCTATGATTTCAAATAAACCTCTTAAAGCGTTTTGTGAACCAAACTTAGTATTAAATTCTGTTTAAAACACCTACTAAAGACATAAAGCCTCTAATGGCGCGTCTGTTAATCCTTTAAATGAAGCTTTTGACATCTTAAATCTGCCTATAATTACACACAAACAGTCTTAAAGAGTTTTACAAAATATGCCTAAATATAAATATAGATAAATATACCTACAGTGAAATCAATCGCATCCGGCAGCTCTGGACAAACAGCGGCTTTCTTCACAGCGTGTTTATCTGAAGCTGAGCACATCAAAGTCAGTCACCGTGTATGGAACTCACAATATTTAATAACACTCCAGTAATTTTTTCTCTTTGAACACTCGATTATTAGCTTGAACAAAAACCAAAGCAATCCACGTCAAAAATACAAAAAATATAAAATATTCACAAAATCGAGATCCTAATTCAATATTATCAATAAATTTGAAATGAATACATAACTTCTTCTGAAGATGTGCATTTTAGGAGTTCAAAGGATTCGTCTTGTTTATTGAAGGAAAAATTTAAAGTCAGATACGATTTCATTTGTTTCAATTTGCTTTTCGGTAGTTGTGCAAATATTTAATTAAATTTAAACGCGACATACGGAAGTCTCACGACAACATCAACGCCTTTCTGCAGAAGACCTGCTCAGCCGCACCCACTTGAAAAGAGGTTTTAAGGATTATATTAGGACAGCTGTTACTGAAAAGTAAGAGGAAAAGTATAAATTCAAGTATTTTAAGTGATTTTAGGTTATTGTTATTCCAAGAATTTCGCAGCTTGTAAATTTTTCATGGCTTTTTCCACCATGCATGAAATAGCCTGAAACGATTTTGAACGCAAGATGCTTTTGGTAAGATTTTAAGTCCGAAAATCTTCTGTTGGTTTAGGGAAAGTATGCAGGTAAGACGTCGAAGGTAATTGACTATCGACGGAAATCAACACAGGCACCAATTGTTACGAGAGAGACATGATTGACTCTCGAGAAACAAACCAATTGACTCGACAGACATCATTTGATCCTAGAGGGACATCAAGCGATGCACGACGGAATCAATCGAGCTTCCATCGACCTTCGATAGACAGGTTAATTAACTCTACATCCACGAACATAGATCGACATGCCATTGATATACTGACATGTACATATATAGCAATATATCCAACCCTCAGAAACATAAATCATAATTTTGACTTCTATAAATAACTCCGACTTCGACAAAAATCAACCGAATTTATTTTGTATCAATCTGCTCATCAACGAAGTCAAACTGCTCCACCTCTAGACGTAAACGAGGTAATCGAAAAGGGTGTCGTTCAGAACACAGATCTTCTTCCGACCCACTCCATACCTCTCCCGAACATCCTTGCATAATTTCAACAATTTAATGAGTCAAGTAAGTGTTGAAATTTCTTGCCTGGCCCTTCATAAATTCAGTATGAATCCTTCAAAGAATTAAATGAACCTTTTACAGGCTCTAAGAATTTTTTAAAGTCTATCTTTTACGCATTCGACGAAGTTCTCTTTATCTTCAGTGACTTTCTTCCCATTTGAAGGACTTTATTGACTGATGAATAATATCAGTTGAAGCTTTTTAGTTATTAATTCACCTCTAAGAACCCTTTTTACATACTGAGTGAATTTAGTAATGGAGAAAATCATTTTTAAACTTATCAGGAATCTGATTTAATAAAAATTGAAAAATATCCGGTTTGTTATATGGTACATTAAATCGCACATCTTTGAAAGCCTTTGATCAATACAACGAAGCCTCTTATAATTTAAATAAACTTCTTAAGGCTTTTATAGTTCCAATAAAGCGACTTTGAAGTCTCTAGTGAACTAAATGAAGTTGTTTGCTTAACGTAACGTAAGCTAATTTTAATGGCCATACAAAATTGGCCAAATCTCACAAAACAATTAGTCCGAAGCATGCAACCAAGGTCAAAATAAACAAGCTGTAATTCTCAAAATAGTTTCCCCAAACTGAGTTCCGAATGCAACAATTAAATTGGCCAGAAAAATTGAAATTTCATGCCAATCCACGTCCCGAAGAGCAGACGGAAGACTGACCGGCAAATATTGTAGATAAATCTGTGAACAAAATAGTTAGTTCAAAGTCATCGCCAGAGAATGATTTCTCTGGAATTTTATGGCTTTCGGCAAAATTAATCTAAAATCAGCTTGCAAATGGGACAGACGAGAGATTTCAAAGGACGAGTGATTGTCAGTTGCTGTTGATTGAATTGCAATGAAATGGAACAAATTGCAAAATTTTCTAAAACATAAAACAGATGAGAAATGACAAATCTGCAGCTTAATTCGGCGTAACGAAAGAATTTAAAAAAAAGGAGAACGAAGAATCGAAGCACACGCTTGTGTCCAACACAAAAAGGATGCGATGACTCTAAAAAGACGCATCGAATGTTGTCCCTTTGTAGGTGTTGCTCATAAATCTGACTCAGAGCTCAGAGATTCGTTCTGCTCGATTTTTGTGTACTTTTTCGGAACATTTTCTTTTCTTCTTCCTAATCTTCGTCCGTAAGCCATTGAAGTCGACAGTTTTCAATTTTTCCTGTTGCAGCACGTTATGGTTTCATGTATTCACTCTCTGTTACTTTGTCACTTGATTCTCTAAAGAAAACCCAACAAAGTAGCAGCCAAATTTTTCTGTCTCGCAATCAATCGATTTGTTCCGAAACTTTGATTTTCAATTAGATTTTCTATTCGATTTTCGATAACGTTTTCGTTCCAGTCTGTTTTCTTTGCTTAAGTTTCTGAGTTTCCATGTAATTTTAAGTTATGTCAACAATGATTCTTGAGCAAAATGGAAAGATTTCACTCTTCACTGAGATTCCAAACAACTGAACAAACATTTGAACATTGAAGCATTTGATTTGAACGTGATTCGTCTCATTCACCATGAAATTTGCGATTTTCCTGTTAATTTTATTATTACATCTTAGTTTTTAACATTAAATTTGCTTCATTTTCGACTTGCAACTGGCTTGATGTTGGATACTTTTCATTGTTCTACTAATGTTTATGCTGACCTTGGTTACATGCTTTATACCAATTCTTATACAATAATATAGTAACTCACAATAATAATATATGAGATGAAACTCGGTTGTTTGAAGAAATTGGGTTTTGTTAAGCGTGACAAACCGTGAAGATGAAATGAGATCTGAGATAACAATACTATATAACAAGCTCTCTGTAAGTACACCCTTGCTATATAAATTAATTATTATTTTATGCATAACATGAGGATTGCTCTTAAACACCTTTGAACCATTATAGTATGTACTTTGATACATTTGATTCCTTATGCTACCTTCATTGGTTCGGTTTTCAAGACTACTCCTTGGGACATGGCGATTTTCTAACATCCGGGAGTGTCAGGAAGCGTCTTTAATAGAGATCCGGCCAAATACATATTAAGGTAGAGTACATGCTTTATCCATCCATCAATTGGAACCACAGAGGTCATACCTGCCGCAGATTCGACCTGACATTATGAACTGCGACAGCCATCGAACGGACGCTTTAATGTATACTTGGGATTAATTTAGATTACCTGAAAGTGGGCAATCTACCCGGAACCAGAGCAATACACAACACGATCGAAGATCATTTCATAGTATTTCATGTTACACGACACGACTCTCAATTTTTCTATTAATAATCACATTAGAGAGCCTCAAAATCTCGGATTTTACCCATTAACTTATCCAATCTGGTCTATCTGTATCTGTAGATATGCGATTGAAATTACGTTACGCAGTATGTTATCGGGAACCTACTCAACTTCTCAGTACACCTCAAGAGCTTCGTTGTATAATTTGTTTAAGATTCAGATATACTCTTGGTGGTGATCAATTGATTCAGAGTTGTCACAATGGGCTATGTTGGGCCCATTCTACCCTAACCTGATCTACTCAACGCCACTTTTTTTGCCAACTTGATAATTTTTGGGACATAATAGTAATTAAATAAATTCGAATGCGTAGAAATAACGAAATCCGTGATTTCCACAATAATCTTCACAACATTTTATGCAACTTTTCCAGTGATTATTGGTATATTATATTAATATAATCGCATCCTTAAAAATCTGTCATTCATAATGACAAATAATTTCGTATGTGATTTTTACAGAATTTCGCTCAATTGTATTTATTATAAATATACTTTAAAGAAATTCTTAACAACAAATTTGTTATTAAATCTGTTGTTTTAATGTTTATGTAATTGGTACTTTTAGTAATCTACAGATAACTTTTTCTATTTTTTAATGAAGTCATGATATATTTTAATCTAACTGATTCCACGCCCATTAGTTCCATGAAATTCACTAAAACCAATATTTGTACACGATCGCTCATTTAGTTGAATTTTCATGCATTATCAAAGGCATCGAGGAGGATCACCAGGATCAGGATCACTTCTAACATCTTCGTACAATCGTCCTTTTGCACAACGAGCCGCATAAAATGCCAGCGAGGAAATCGAAATTTCCTGCTTAAACATCTGGAACACGCAGCCTTCAGTTGATCACTGAATCGCAATCGATTGGAACGAATCGATTTTCATAAAGCAACCAGAGAAAAAGTAACGATCTTCAACTAAAAAAGAAGCGTTGCTTTACGAAATCCAAAAGCGTAGAAAATCTCTAAACTGCAGCGTGTAGGAGGAAAATGAATAATAATAATAAATCGTTGTCAGAAGAAGAGAAGCGTTACAAATTGAAGCCGAGTGCCGAACAAGACGGCAGGAGCAACCCTCGATCGATTCTTGAGGCGTTCTTTCATTATGACTCTTCTTGTTCTGTTTCTTTCCGTCCTCTTCGCTTTTCTCTCAGCGGTGATCGTGTGGCGGGGCAGGACATTGAATAGAAGCGTGACTAATTCGCTCACATGTGTTGCATTTGACACCAGAACTGTAAAAAGCGATGCCGGGAATGATGCCAGTTGGTGCCGTTTATTTAAGATGGCTTTTAATGATCGACGATTTTACACGATCATCGATTGTTCATCGATGAGTGCTGTCCGGTTGAAGTTACAAACCGTTTAGCGAGTGATGCATGGTTTTCCATTAGAAAAGAATTTCGGGTGTTTTTTTCTTGCCTTTCTAAAATTTTACAATCAGTCCTTTCTATTGGTTGGTAAATGAATACAATATCCCCAGACCCATAAATTGTCTCCAAAGTTGTCTCCATAGGGTTTCAATAGCGTCGAGATTGTATTCATTACGACTCATGCGGCACAAATCGATTGGGTGGTCTTTAGGTCAAGGCTCATGCAGAACGTCCACAGAGAACAAACAAACCGAAGGCGGCAAGCGTCTTTAAAGACTACGTAATTTTAACAATAAACTAGTCAAAAGAGAAGAAGGAACAAATAAAACCTTCTGTATCTGCATCGAAGGATGTCAGAAGACTAGCCGAGAGTCAGGAAGTCGATGGTCTCTGTGAAGGACGACGATGCAAAGCTACATGCTGAGCACAATATTTCGGCAGCTCAAGTTTTGAAAAATTGTTTCGAATTGAATTGAAATCTTAAAAGTCTCTATGAATGGTTCTGTTATTAAAATCAAGCCTCCTGTTCTTTTGTTCAGCGGTTATTCAGTTCAACAATAATGAGCCCTCTATTGGCTTCTGTTGGAATTTTTATAATATAATTTGTATAATTTTTTTGCAGAATATAACCGTCCATTGGCAAACTACGTCCCGAGTTTTACATAAAGAACTCAAATGATAGCAGTTTCGACCACGAAGTCTGGTCAGAACCATATGGCCTCTGATACCCACAGGTTCTGGAGGCGGAACCTTGGTTTGTTTGTTAGTCCTTCCGATAGCATCGTTACGACGTTCATCATTGCAATTACAGATATATCGGTGATAGAGTTACTAGAAATACTAGAGCCCAAGTAGAGTTACACTGCAACTGAACTGTCTAACCCATAGAAAACCAGAGGTCTTATATAGGTCGTCAACCTGTGATCAGGATCCCTTGAACCATATCACAATCTGAACAATTTAGACCCTCAAATGTTCAGTCCATAATTCGAAAGATTCCTTCAGTTTTAATATGAAAAGTTGCCACGCCCCTTTGCCACGCGATAAAGAATATGTTTTCAGGAATATATACTTTTCTACACTTGCGTCAGTCTATCAAACACAATATTTAAAGGCAGTCTAGTGATGTTTTCCATTTATACACTCGATTATTAGCTTGAACGAAAAACAAAGCAACACACTTTTTGCTTTCCACATACATACATACGTCAAACATTTACAGCAAAATAGAAAAAATATAAAATCAAGTATACAGAAATAAAATATTCACAAAATCAAGATCCTAATTCAATATTATCCTTAAATTTGAGATGAATACATAGCTTCTCCTGAAGATTTGCATTTGAGGATTTCAAAGGATTCGTCTTGTTTATTGAAGGAAAAATTTAAATTCATTTGTTTCAATTTGCTTTTCGGTAGTTGTGCAAATATTTAATTAAATTTAAACGCGACATACGGAAGTCTCACGACAACATCAACGCCTTTCTGCAGAAGACCTGCTCAGCCGCACCCACTTGAAAAAGAGGTTTTAAGGATTATATTAGGACAGCTGTTTCTTAAAAGTAAGAGAAAAAGTATAAATTCAAGTATTTTAAGTGATTTTAGGTTATTGTTATTCCAAGAATTTCGCAGCTTGTAAATTTTTCATGGCTTTTTCCACCACGCATGAAATAGCCTGAAACGATTTTGAACGCAAGATGCTTTTGGTAAGATTTTAAGTCCGAAAATCTTCTGTTGGTTTAGGGAAAGTATGCAGGTAAGACGTCGAAGTGAATTGATCGACGGAAATCAACACAGGCACCAATTGTGTCGAGAGAGACATGATTGACTCTCGAGAAACAAACCAATTGACTCGACAGACATCATTTGATCCTAGAGGGACATCAAGCGATGCACGACGGAATCAATCGAGCTTCCATCGACCTTCGATAGACTTGTTAATTAAATCTACATCCACGAACATAGATCGACATGCCATTGATATACTGACATGTATGTACATGCAATATATATATAGCAATATAGCCAACCCTCAGAAACATAAATCATAATTTTTACTTCCATAAATAATTCCGACTTCGACAAAAACCAACCGAATTTATTTTGTATCAATCTGCTCATCAACGAAGTCAAACTGCTCCACCTCTAGACGTAAACGAGGTAATCGAAAAGGGTGTCGTTCAGAACACAGATCTTCTTCCGACCCACTCCATACCACTCCCGAACCTCCTTGCATAATTTAAACAATTTAATGAGTCAAGTAAGTGTTGAAATTTCTTGCCTGGCCCTTCATAAATTCAGTATGAATCCTTCAAAGAATTGAATGAACCTTTTACA
Organism: Myopa testacea; assembly: GCA_949629155.1. Lineage (NCBI taxonomy): Eukaryota > Metazoa > Arthropoda > Insecta > Diptera > Conopidae > Myopa > Myopa testacea. The sequence continues at coordinate 13,219,768 of OX451348.1, read as the reverse complement.
GGCTCTAAGAATTTTTTAAAGTCTATCTTTTACGCATTCGACGAAGTTCTCTTTATCTTCAGTGACTTTCTTCCCATTTGAAGGACTTTATTGACTGATGAATAATATCAGTTGAAGCTTTTTAGTTGTTAATTCACCTCTAAGAACCTTTTTTACATACTGAGTGAATTTAGTAATGGAGAAAATAATTTTTAAACTTATCAGGAGTCTGATTTAAAATAATTGAAAAATCGGAGGTTTCTTATATGGTACATTAAATGCTGCAACGTAATGTTTTTGGAGCTTTTCATAACGTCTCGTCAATTACTTAGCACATCTTTGAAAGCCTTTGATCAATACAACGAATATAACGATCTTATAATTTAAATAAACTTCTTAAGGCTTTTATAGTTCGCAAAAAGAACTAAATGAAGTTATTTGCACGTTATTTTCGCCGGAGGGTGTACGATAAAAATATATATCCAGCATTCAGCTAAAGAAACTACAATAGATTCTTTAATTAATAATAAGTTAGTTAAAACTATGATACGCGTACCATTATTTCGAAGACACGCGTCTCTGAACATGTGTAAAAGTTGAAAGCGTTAAAAATTGTCGAAGAGGGCATTCCAGGATTTCCACATGAAATTAATTAAGATAAAAATCTGTGAGACTCTTCAAAATTTCACATCGTACAATTATTAGATTATTATTATTATTAGATTATTAAACGAATGAAAAAATTCAAAACATTCAAAAACATGGTTTACTCTAAAATCTTTGATGTATTTAAGATACATATGAAAAAAAATACTTAATTAAACACATTAAAAACAAAAGCTAAAACAAAGAGAAAGGGAGAGAAAGGAAAAAACCTGCTCAAATATTGACACTCGGCATCAAACCGGCTGGCTGACAGGCGCGGCGCTTGTTTTCACAGCGGTCAAAATCAAAGTGCATCAATACGGCGCATCCTTTGAGCCGCCATGAAAGGCTAATCATGTTTCAGGGCTAATTTGGAACGCAAACAAAATACCGATGAGAAGAGCGAAGAAGAAGGATATACACAGGAATGTACAGAAAATACAACAGCAGGTCCTAAAGGTCCCAAGTCACGATTTTAAAGTAATCAAAAGTTAAAAAAATAAATAGATCCCCATGTGCGGTAAAGGATAAAGCAGTAGGCGGAGTGAGCAGAAAATAAGGGGGTGGTCGGAACTTGAGTAATGTAAAGCAACTGTTAAGAAACACCAGCACCGGTAACTGTTTCAACTGCTGGGGACGAAGAGACCCATCAACGACGCACACGTGTTAATGACTCTTGTGTCTGAGTTGATCTCAAACTATTTAACAGCCTTAAAGCCACATGCGATGAGGTCCTTAATATACATGCTCTCGTGGTTGCCCACACCTCCAAGATTATGTGGGCGAGCTCATCTAAGAGAAATGATGATGGTCTGCTTGTTGCTCACGTAGTTGAGGATGTGGGTGTTGTTGTTGCTGTTATTGGTGAGGATTGTGCGGCCGATTTCAAAGCCAACAAAATATCCTGTGTGCAATTTAACAACTTAAAAGAGCTGCCGGATTAAAACCGTAGATGGCAATAATTAGAACAGGAATGAGGATCAGGACGAGGATGAGGATGAGGATGAAGAGGAAGATCAAGAAGTACCCGACGATGGCGACGAGTGAAATTAAACACCACATCTCATGAATTCTAACAGGACACTCAGCAGTCTCGTTATTGTTATCGAACGATTATCCTGACAAAAGGATTTCTTTCGTCTTTACATCATTTCATTTTACATTCTTTTTTCGTATTCTTCTTGTTCTCTCTGGTTTTCTATTGGAAAATTGTTTCGAAGACCACCAAAGAGAATTAATTTTCCGCTTTGATGCTGCCGTAACGAGAGTCCTTTTTGTTCGGCCCGTTCGAATCGGGTGACGCTACAGTTTCACGCATTGTAACTGAAGAAGAGAAAAGCGCTGCCAGACCGAGCGGTAGATACAAAACACACAGAGATTTAGAACAGTATTTGATAGAAATACTTATAAAAGAAAAACGTGCCAAAAAAGAAAACCGATTTCTGTTTCTGCAAAGAAATTCGTGCCGACAGAGGCGACAGGGTCTAATTTAGAAATACTATGTGAGGTTTGGTTCAGTTTAGGTTAGTATTTTATTAGAATAGTAAATAAGATTATTCAGAGGTTCTAATTGAAATCCGGCACCACTTCGGCGCTATCAAGTGTAAAGAGCTGATTCTGATTGACATCTGTAATTATGAAATATTTATATACTCATCATTATAAGGCTCGTTTTTAGCTGAATTGGGATGTTATACTGTACTCCTAGTAGATGAGATCTACACATACCCATGTCGATCTGTATACACCCGGGGCATGATATCAAATTAGTTTTGAGATCACTTGGACCATATTGAAAAGCGAGACATGTGATTCCGCCACGACAAATTCATCCTCATCAAAATAGGCTAGCAATATCCTGAGATATCACGCCGCTAGAATATTGTATTTTCTAGAGCTTTTCTTAGATCTATATGTGTATCTCGACAACCACCGAACGATTTCGGAACTAAAGGTTTAGATTAGATGCGTTATTTGCGAACTACAGGAAAACTTATGCCGAAAAGTAATGCAAAGTATTCATAAAAAAGTCCCCGAACTGATGGAGTGGATGATTGACTGATTTAATCTTTTGCTTCTAATGTCGATATAACTGCTTAGTAGAAATTCAATTTCATTTTTCAATTTTTAGATTTCAATTGTGTATTGAAAATCAATGTAATTTATTTTCTATCTGATTCGTAATCTCCAACTGAATCCTTTATGAACATTCATTTCACTACAGAGTATCTGTTGACTGAATACACTACAGATTTTTGTATCGTTGCACCTCAGCAGCTGTTCTGAAGCACTTACTAAATAAAACCGAAAATTAAAACCTACAACCTAAGACAAACGGCTTCTGTGGTGTGGTAAAACTTACGACGAGACACACAGAAACAAAAGGATGCTTAAATCATAGAATTACATTCATTCATTGGAAAGGAAATGAAAATCTTCATGAATAACTTTCGAAACTAGAAAGTGTTTGAATGAAAGAAATTATTGTAAATTCAGTAACTAAAAACAATTTCTAACAGCCACCTACAATGTAAGAGCGCAACCAAAGGATGTGTAAGGATAATGAAAGAAGTGGACAAAAATTAGCATTGTTTCAACAATTTGGCATGCAATTCAAACTGAAGTTGAAAACAACTTAAAAACGAGTACCTCTACAAAAACTGCACCGCACGAAGGCTCAGCGGAGGTCCTTCCAAAAGAGCTAAGCACGATAACAGTAACAACAGCAACATCTTGAAGTTCATGCATTCCATTCAATTGCATTCGAGCGCAACTCCGGATGTTTTGTTGGAGGTTTTATATTCTGTGTTTGTGTTTTTTGTTTGTTGCATGAAATAAAGAAAAGCCTCGCAGGATATTCATTGCACTTCAGATCCCAATTCAATTGTTGCTCAAGCAATTCCATTCACTTCAATTCAGTTCAATTGAATTAGAATTGCAAGAACAGGAAATGACTTGAATGGCCTCGCAACATGACATCGACGGTAACGGCGACTGACTGACTGATTTGTCTTCTCAATGATCCTGCTGACCGATCCTTCTGACTCTTATGCTTGCGGCTTGTACTTCCAGGACTTGAGCACAGACGCGCCCGCCAGATAAGATATTGGCTAATAAAAGTATGAATTACCTTCGGTTGAGGAGCGGCTTCGAGTGTCCTGCAGAAGTCTTTGTGAGGATTTTGAAATCCTTTTAGAGCGTGAGTGTAACGAATGTGAAACGGAAATGAAAACAATGAAACTCTAAAACTAGTTACAATTTTTAATTTTTTTTTTTTAAATTTTCTTTTTTCATCAAAGAGGACAACAACAGTTGTTGTTGTTGTTGCTGTCGCGCATTGAATGAAATTAATGCATTGCTATAATTCCTGTTCTGTGTCGATATCCTTTTCACGACAACACAGGAAACATCATGTCACCGACTGACTGATAATCGTGTCACTGCCTTTTAGCATTTTAATTCATTAACTTGGAGGGACACCAGCAAGACAATGAAAACGGGACATACGAATCTCAAGATTTTTTTGGAAAGGTTTTAAAATCATTCCAACTTATCGATTGAAAGTGCAGGAAAAATGGTTTTTATAATAAATAAAATTCCAGAAATACCAAAAGGAAAAATAAGGAAAACACTCGAGAAAACGATGACTCGCTGGTTGGATCCTAAGTGATCCGTGTCACTGGCTTTAAAGCATCCTAAGAGCACTTCAATTTATCCACAAATTTCAGACAAAATTACCAGTTATTATCCTACAAAAGGACAATATTCTCACAATGATTCATATTTTCTACTTTCGTATGAGTCCTCAGATTCATTGATCAGGGTTTTACTTCAGCACAGAAGAAGAGTTCGCTGTTATTAGAACTGCGCGGGTAACTAAATTAAATAAAAATCATCCATAATATCTTTAAGGTTATCGGATATTTGAATGTTACCAAGAAAAATGTACCGTGTTTGAAAAATTGAACGACATTTATTACTGGAAACGACGATTTTCATCATTTCGAAAGCTTCGAACCTCATAACGAGACAATAGAAACAAACATAATTTATTGTTTATAACATACATAGATATGGAAAAACTCGACCTAGACCTAAACTTTCAAAATTATCATTAAAAGGTGATAAATAAGTGAAAACGCATTGAAATGATCCGACATTACGTTACAAAACTGAGATTAGCTGGGAATCAATATATTTATATGTGTATGTAGTCCTTTATTTACACTTATAACCTCAAATTAATTGAGGAAATATTAGAGAATATAGATTACAACTGTCATAAGTAAAGCGAGTCTGTGATAACTTATATAAAATCAAAGCCTTAGAAGGAAACTTTTGTTAATAAGACAAAAGTTGTGGTTTTTCTGAGTAAAGCTTCTCATGTCTAATGACCGAAAACATACTTCAGTAAAGTAAAGAAATGAGCGATATATTGTATATAACTCTATAGAAAATCACATTGAAGTTTTATCGCTCTTAATGGAAAAAATGTCTAATTTTTTGTACTAAAGCTTTTTCAATGACGCTTTCCATGTTTTGAAAAAAATATTGTTATTTAGAAGATAAGACTTTCTGAGTGTTTCCCTTAAATGTTTCTTCTCTTCTCAGAAGACAAAATCTTGTTGAATGTATTAGAAATTCTTCTAGAAAATTCTAAGTAACGTATACTATATTAAAAGCATTACTGTAAAACTATTGCTGTAAAAGCTATGTATGTATATGAAATATATTTTTTAATGAGATAAGTTCTCTTAAAATTCTTTGAAAAAATCAACAATGAAAAAGAATCTTGTAATAAATCAGAGACCAACAAAATCCGAAAAACTACAGCTGCTTATTTAGGGCTAAAATGTACGATTGTCCTTCTCATTGGGAGCAATTAAGCCCAATAATGCAATAAATACCTGAAAATGGGCCACTTTTTATCGTTCTTCGTCTCGTTCCATCAAGTCGTTTGCTTGATGGCCAATATTTAGCCGCTTTGTTACTCATACACAATGAGCAAAACTGAATTACTAAACGACGGCTAATAAACACAATTAAAGAACTCATAAATTCTACCATAGAAATCCTTATTTTTTCAACTACATGGATTGAAAGAAATCGCTTCCTCTTCGATGGTTTGAAGTCCCGATACAATCCAAATGAGCGACAATCAAAATTCAATTTCTTTCTTTTATGTATTTCGGAAAATATTACAAAGTGTTTAGAATGATTTCTATTTTGTTCAGCTGGATTTTTTTTACTACTGGAAGACTTTTGAATGGTCTTTTTTTTTGTGTGTGTAAATGATTTGGATGATTTTGAGAATTTTTTTCCGTGCTTTTGTTAAATTTTTTCATTGTTATTAGTTTTGGCCAAGTGTTTTTTGAAGCGTTGCAAATGCTTCCAACATTAGAAGGTCCTTTAAGAATTGTTGGCTTTTAAATGACGAGCTGTTGAATGGAAACCTAGTGCAACAGTGATGGCAATATAAATCGGGAAATATCAACAAACTTCGAGCTAAATTTAGAAAAGGCTATAAAATTCGAAGAAGTTCTTTATTCTTCTCGCTTCACTCTTAAATTTTTAGGAGGAATGAAATTCAAAGTTAATCTACTTAAATCCTGATTTGAAATGGAGAAATTAACTAAAACTAATCCAAATTTTTTTCTATAACTTTCGAAATTCGTTTCCAAGTTTAATTATTCTAAAGTACAATAAATTAAACATTCTTTTAACATTGAATACAAATATTTATAAATAAATTTCAAATTATTTTTAAAGGACATCCAAATTTTTCGGCCACGACTGTTGCTCACTGACCATCTGCCTCGATGACTTTTGTTGCTTCACGCTTTTCTACACGCTCTCGTCGTCATCGTCGTCAACATCATTCACAATTGAACAGCAGGATAAATTTAATTATGTCTCATATACAAGACACTTAAGTGTGTCCTTTTTTAAGGATACTCAACTGTAAGTGTGACAAAGCCGAATTGTATTCAGTTCGAAGGACCAATTGACCCATTCATTCATTTGTTCATGGTTTTTCATTAATTGTTCACTTTAACGCTTCGTTCGGTTCGTTTAAGCAGCAGCAGCAACAAAAACATTTTAAGGATAATTAATACGATATCCTTAACTAAAAGTCCTTTATTGTTTCCATCCGTTTTTCGTTTCACATTCAGAAAAAATCCTTTTCATGCTGAATGCGTAACTATTCATTAAACATCAGAATGGAATATAATTGATTTTTTCTTCTCATGAAATTGATTTTTAATTTTTCTTCTCTCTCGTAAAAAGGAACAAAAGACTTCAGTTTGTTCTCCTTCTTTTTTTTACGAAATATTTTTTCCTATTATTAAAATCAATTTGTTTCAAGTATTTTAAAGATTTCAAGGATTTCATTCCAAAGCATTTCTTTAGAAATTTTTAAATGGTTACAAAGCGAATTTAATAAAAGTTATACTTTCAAAAGGACAATCAGGGTCGAAAAATAAGAGAATAAAAAAATATGAAGGCGTAAAAATGATTGCTCTGCAATTTCTCTGTTTCTTCTGAACAGAGAAGCATTTTTTGCAGTTTAAAAAATGCTTCCTTTTTGCAATATTTTTGCTTTTTTCAGTACAGTTTCCTAATATTTTCTACGGTTTACGAGAGCCTCAAGGCTTCAGTGAAACATGGGGCATGCAATCGTCTATATATGTATGTGTATGTGTATGTGTACATTTTCTATACATCTTTTAGTGTTTCACTGCATGACAATAAAAGATCTTAATTTAATACATGCAAGCTTCTAATACATACATGTGTTAATTTATTCAATGGGACTTTTCTCATCCCCTAACTAACTGATCCTTCTCTCTCTGATCACTTCGTAGATAAATAAGAGACCATCGAAGGAAATATAAATGCCAAAATAGGATTTATTTATAGGTCCGAGACATTTCTTTCATGATTTTCAATTCTTTTAGTATCTTTTTTTCTTAATATTCTTTTTAATGTAAAAGAGATATGAAAAGCGTAAAGTCAGTAACTAAATTCAGATGCGGGTTCTTGTCAACCACACCGTAAGAGTAGTCGAAATGTAAATAAATAATTGCACCCGACACCACAAGTGTTGCTTCTAACAGACGCACCCAAAGCAAAAGATAAGATACGAGCTACGTGAGGACCATGACGATCACATCGGGGTTGAATAGAAAAGAACCTTCTATCAGAAATAACCTTGAACTTTAGATTAGACAATTGAGAGAACGGCTCACGATAAGACGAAATGAAATGCGTAAATATTTTACGGACCCAACACTTGTTATCGCTCCTTTCTGCCCAGACGATCGCACTGATCGTGCCAGCCAACGTAAACGGTGTGTGTATCCTCTACAAATATTGACAGAATAAATAATAAAATGAATAAATAAGGTGGTGGTTTTTGTTGTTGCTTCGTTTTTAAAAAAGTGTGTTTGCCTTCCACTGCATGAGATCTGAGAATCGAGCTAATGCTGGAATCTTGATAAACAGACAACAAAATATTACTACTTGACTGCTTGACTGAGTTTCAGTAATGAAACGAAATAATAAAACTCTACAGATAGAGCGTCAAAAGAAAATTACAGTAATAAAATCCAGACACCATAAGAAAACACCATCCTGATTTCTTTAATACTACTCACGATCCTTAGATGATCCTTAGATAAGAATACGATGTCGTTTTATTTAGAAATACAAGCTATCAAAGTGAGAATCTTGTCGTCTGAAAATTACAAAACAAATCTTCTTCCAAACTGTTTTTTAAATGAACAGTTCGGTTCTCTGAATTTTTGTTCAAGTAAAAATAAATGTTCTCCACAAACACTGATCGAGAGTCTTATTTTACGATAATCACAAAGGCTATTATTAATTATCACGATAATAAAATAATTATTTTATTGATAATCATTATTCATCAATGACAATATTTACAGTATACCTGAACATTTCGAAAGTCTTTTAATAAATGCTACAGCGGATTACTTTCGATCACTTTTTATTCAGTTCCTTTTCTGTGTACATTTCTCTCGTGATCTATGTATTGTAGCTTCAACATCTACATTGAAATGCTTATCAGCAAGGATTAATCTTGTCTCCAACGAACAATCGACACAATAATTATTGCAACATTTTCCAAATATTATGTCCTCTTCAACTGTTAATTCTTCCTGCAGGCCATCCATCAATGAAGTATCCATTCTCCGTGCTTATCTGAGCTACTTAATCTTAAGAGCTGCTCACTGATCTGTTCACAGACCTGTGAAGGAGAAGTACTGCAACAGAACAATATTCCATCGCTATTCAGTTCGTTTCAGAATTAGTTGGAAGTTGAAAAATGAGGCGTAGCGTAGGAGCAAATAGTCAGATTGATCTCTCCTGATATCGTTGGGCTTTAGATTGCAATCTGCAGAAACTACAGCAAGCGGAGGGCCAGCGTTCTGAAGATATAGAAAGGGAATCGATCTTCAGTTAATCCTTCCTAGCTGCCAGAAGAGATCCCTTTTTTACTTATGGTATTTTTCAAAAAGTACTCGAATTACCTGATCCACATTTGCGATTTGCATCTGTTCAAAGATCAACTAAGTTCGATCTCTTCGGTTTTATTACTACTACTATAGTTGATCATTAGTTTGATTAGCTTAGATTAGAAGATCAGAAAACAAATGCTAAAAATGCATTAGCTTCTCATTTTAGAATATTGATCGTATCTAATCTAGAGCCAGATATACTCTGTGTATCAATACTGAAGTTCATTTGTTTAAAATTGAAACTAAACGTATTTGTTATACAAACTCGAAGTCGGTTATCTGATCGTCGACGGTGTAGATTAGTGGAGGTGATTATTTTTAATGATCAGTTGATCATTTCATTTGAACTGATTAACTTGGACCTTTCTGCCCGATCAGAAAATACATATTAGATAAGAATTTGGTTTGGTGGTGAACAATAAAACATGCACATGGAAATTTGAGACTTTAAATCTCGAAGTATTTTTCAAGGATATAAGAAATTATCTATAAAAAGATCACACTTAAAAACGATTTCATTTACGAGTACTTTCATTTTGTAGAGTTCATAGTGAATAAATATTTCATAAAAATATCTTATCTTTAGAAAAACTTAGAAAAGAATCTAAACTGTTTCGGAAATGAAGAAATTTTTAAATCTATAAATCAAATAATATTTGAAGAGCAAAAACTGCTTTTTAAAATTAATGCTATCGCGATTAAAAATAACAACATATTTTAAAGGGACAAACCTTTTATTCCAGAAATTGTTCATTACTTAAATCGGGAATATATAATGAATTCATTATATTGAAATGAACAGTTGTAAAAACACAATTATTATAACAACTGCAACTGAATGGAATATGCTTAAATGAAGCTGAAAATTATTCCATTCAAAATGACTATAATCCTTCAAATCTGTCCCCAAATCGGTTCGGAATAAAAAAAAGGCCAAATTTAAATTTCATATTCATTGCAGTCTCTCTTTCAAGCCATCGAACAATCAAATCATGCATGCGGAATCGGAATTTAAAAATGCCTCATTCATTTGACATTTAAAGCATTAATAATGACATTTCAGATGTCAATTTATAAATTATGTTATTTTAGGAAAATGTTGAAATGTGTTTACTTAATTTCACTAAAGAACAAAACAAAAAACTGTCAAAAAGGAGAATGAAAAATTATTTCGCGTTTTACAGTTCGTAAGAATCCAAAAAATATTTCAAAGCATTAAATGAAAGATAAACAAATATTTTGTTCCAAAATAAACATAACCAAAATGTGTGAAAGATGGAAAAGTTGAAAAAAGAACGAATGCAGGACGATGGCGATCCCCGTCACGTGTCTCGACACATGAAGAGAAAAGAACCAAAAACTGTATGGTTTCTTTACATCTAGTTTTGTGAAATGAGAACAAAATGTGGATATAAAAAGTGTGCGGATCAGAAGGAGTGGGAGAGAGAGAGGGCAGAGGGATTAATGAGAGAAAGTGCCATATGAGTACCAACTGAGTCTTGTTTACACATGCTTGCCTTAAAGTCGCCCATATTACGCCCACGTGCATTGCATACAATCGCCCACATGTGCTTAGACACACACACGGACAACTCTCTCTTACGTATTTCCACACACATGTATTTAATTCACCAAAACTGAGGTTGACCATGAAATCTTCACCCAGAAACACCGCACTCTTTGTAACGATATCCTGTCCATTCATGATTCTCCTTGCGCAGGATCATCTTCGGATGCATGCTTCAGTTCCTTTCATGTACTGAATTGAACCCATCACAATTCCTCTCTCTTCTAGCCTAACGTATCCTTTGAATTTTAACGTTTGTTGTTTCGTCCGTTCTTAAGACGCAAAATAAACAACAACAACAATAAATGTCTTTACTTATTCCTAATCTTTTTTGCTTCTTAATTATAAGAGTGAATAATGCACGACTCTAGGACAGAGTTGTTCAATTCTACGGAATTGCATACAATTTGTACTCCAGACAAAAGGCTTAGTTTCCTGATAAGATCAGGACAGAAAATTTTAAAGCAGGATAAAGAATTCTGTACCATTTGTGGAGGCTTTCATTAGGAGCCGACTTAAGTAGAGTGTTCAGAGTGAGTAATTTTTTTTTTAATGACCACATACAGCCCTGGATATTACTTGAGAGGATTTAAAATATGAAAAATTGCATCCCTGTTAAAGACAAATAATAAATAAAAATAACTTTATATATAAGTATAAGTAAGTATAACTAATAATTTCATGACGAAATAACTAATTTAATAAACAACGAAAGCTTCATTCTTCTCAACAATTTTCATTTTTAATGTAATTGAATATTAAAGGAAAATATTAACATAATTTTCTTTGTTTAACGTGCACATTCACACGAAATTTGTAAATTAACATTCAAAAATATCCTTTATAATTATAAATTATTATTATTCGTGTGAATTTTCAAATTATTACAGAAAGATATCAGAAACAGATATAAAAAATTTAAAGTAGACAGAAAATTTATCATCGTCAATAAAATAAAATATGTTTATTTAAAATTAACATATAAAAATACACTATAACAAATCAATTATCTAAATAATGAAATTTAATATAATATCCATTTGACTCAAGCATTCCATACACATCAAAAGTCCCCTAAAACTATGCTTTAACAAATATATACTTCTTTCTATATATATTTCTTATATTATAAAAGTATATATTTCTTTCATACATATTCTTTCTTTAATTGAACGTACATTCTTGAATTTTATAGTATATTCAGCTTAAGACCTGTGAATTTTTATAACCTGTTAATAATAATAATAATATTCCTTGTTTAGTTTATTGTACGATACTTTTTTTTACTTGCATTGTGAACAAAATTAAAGCCTACTTTAGGGGATGGCCTACAATGTGCTACAAGTTTTATGTTGAGCTGAATATTTTTTCAGCATATTATTTTTAGTTATTAGAAATAATTAGGAAAGACTTTTCGGTGAAGTAAATTTTATAAAAATAATTGTCATTTAATAAAAAATACAGATACAGAAATACAGATTTTCTTATAATAAAACAAACTTTAACAAAACAAAAAAATTATAATAATAATAATAATAATTTCAAAAGAAATCCAAATTTAAAATATTTCGTACCAATTTTCTTAGATGTTTTTGATCCTGGTCCAGCGTTCTAAGATTTTTGAGAATTTTGTTCATATATTCATCACTATTATTCTAAATAAGGAGTAAATAAATGCGAAATTTCTCATGTTTGTGTCTCTTAATCCTGATTTGAGTCGTCGTCGAATCCTTTGAATTGAATTACCAACATACTAAAAATACTAAGCATTCAAAAAAATATTTAACAAGTCAAGGATAAGTAATGCTTTTCTCTCTCCCTCACATTTTAAGAAAATCATATACTGTGAAGTATCAGCGGGTTATCAAAATGAACTGAGCCACTTTGCACACAACACAGCGTGTTTGAATTCGCGCCAAAATCTGCTGCTACAACAAACAAGAAATGGTGCCAACTACTACAGGATATTAAGCCCCCGGTGCTGCTCCTTCTGATCCTGTTGCTCATTCACGATCTTCTGTCTGCTGATACCGTTGCCTCTGTTGATATCGTTTTATAGCTTTGTTCACAGTGATCCTGCGGTGCACACAGCTTGGAGTCCTTGCTGGCAGTTTCTGTTGTCGCCTTCTTAGGCAACTCGTGTTAATTATAATGAACGAAGAGAAAGGATCTTCTCCGCGCCACCCTCCTGCTGCTTTACCCTGGCCGCTCTTCTTGGTCTAATTATGCTTGATAGTTTGAACTCCTCGTCCTGAATCATTTTGGCACGTTTTAGATTTCAAGGATTACGAGAATTCGAGTACAGTTTCTTTTGTCTTTGAGCGTCTTCCTTTGCGGGGTTTATTAGGCTTTTCATGTTCTTCCTTGAGCCGGATCCTAGTAACAACGGACGTGTTACGTGTTGCTGGCTGCTGATCATTGTAATGATCTGATCTTGTTGTGTAACTATTTTGTCTCAGCAACAGCCAATAATTTTACTTGTCGTCTTTTCATCTCTCGCATCGTTAATTTCTCTTGTCACGTCCTGCAATTTTTTGGCTACCCTCAAAAAAACCTACAAAATTGGTTGGCGTGGTTTGGTTTTTTTTTGTGTGTTTGCTGGTGTTTTTTTCCTTTGTAAATATTTTGTATTTGTTGTCCTCTGGTGTCGTCGACAAACAAAAGACTGCTTTATAGAAACGTCGTCCTCGTCGTCGTGTTGCAGCATCTGACAGCAAAAGATTAGCTTACGATGTTACGATCTCAATACAAGCAGATCAGATCAGATCTGAATTCATTTTGTTAGATATTATTTCATTTTTTGTTACGATCCCTGAAGGATTTACAATACAACAGCAACAAGCGATCAGTCAGTCGTTTTTCTTTTGTACATGTTGGTTAGAAATAGTATATATTTACGATTTTTATGATCGCCAATAAATCGTTGAATTGTTCTTTCATTTTCCATTTTGTGAGTGACTGGTTGTTGTTATTGATGGTGTTATTGTTCTTCTGATTACTGATTGCGTTACCATTCTTTCCATCTGTTGTAAATATTGCGACGTCTCATTTTGACGACATCCCGATCGCTGTTCAAATTACCGATCATCAATAAAAGAATATAAAGGAAGAGAATCCCAAACCAAGAAAGAAATGGTTCCTATTCATACATATACTACTACCTCATAGAGTTGGTATAGCTTTTTATGTTATTTCCTTATTACATGTATATTCAATGCCCCTGTCTTTTCTTTTTTCTATTACTTGAATATCCTTTATTTTCGAAAACTGCCAACGAACTTAACCCAAATCATTTATTGGACTTTATAATTTTTTTCCTTCCCCTTTTTTGTCTGCTCCACAAAGAGTAGTTCTTGTAATTTTGTGAACTGATAAAGATCTCGATGTTCTGATTATTCTTTTTTCCCTTTTGATTGATCGCATTCAATAATTCAACCAACGCTAATCAACGTTTGAGGGTTGGATGGTGGATCAACAAAAATGATGATGATGATAAGGTTTCATTTCTTTAGTGTATTATATTATATTGCAAGGACTCAGGACTTAGAAGAAGATTGCGTGTCATAGAGTAATTATTCGATAATTGCTTTATTTATTGCTGTAGTCAGGGATAATTTGGAACTTCCTTTTCTGAAGGATAATTAACCCAGAGCAGAATAATTAACCCTGAACTGAAATTGACGAATCAGAGCTGGCTGATGATGTTAGTTGTTGTTAGTTGTTTCATTTTATACTAGGATAAATCCTTTCGAATTTTTTTATTGATACAATCATAGATTGTTTGTTCACCATTTTAATCGCTAAAGGGATTAGTGATGGAGTAAAATAAATAAAAGTAATACATTCAGAGTTTTTCGAAAGAGAAACGCGTTAAAATTTAGTTACCTAACTAACAACTTAGTTACTTTAATGAGTTGATTAGTGACAGTACTTTACTTATTTTAGATTTTAGAGCAGTGTATCAAATTCAATGAAAGTAATTAAAATAACCTTCCAAAACTCACTCGTAATTCTTTCAATATACTCAAAAAATTAAACCAAACACATATCGAAAAATGTCACACCAAAAGTCACCAACTATTTAAAGGATTTGACAGTTTAAATGGCTACGAAAATAAATAAGAAAACATTCACAGAACAACTGATGACGCTTCCTGTAATCATTTTATCCTCAGGTGTTGGGAACGATCAAAGGAAAGTAGAAAAGAAAATATTGTCATCAAGCAAATTGAATTTCAGCGCAACAAAAGTGAATTCGTTGCCTTATTTTTGGTAGAGAATTTGTTGATTTAGATATATTATTAAAAATAAAAACAACAATAATAATAATATTCGTAGTTAAATTCTAAAAAGAACATCATTAAATCATTTAAGAAAGGAATAAAAAAAAAGAATGCCAATTGTCAAGGAATCTCTCTTGTTCTCTACATTTCCCTTTCTGCCTCTCTTTCTTTTCCTCTTCCTCCAACAGGGTATCAATATTTGTATTGATACCTTCTGCTTTGTGCCAAATATTGTGCCAAAAACATTTGTAAACACGTCCACGATCTTGACATTGTCCAGGAAGATCCTCTGCTGTGTCCGAGGAGGTTTCCTAGCTTCAATGGCACGAAGAAGGTTTTTTTTTGTGATTGTTTTCCAGATTCTATAGATTTAGAGGTTAACAAAAATTAGACGTCAAAGTGTTTCGCTCGTTGTCACCGCTGCTGCCGAGAACAATTGCAACAACAACAACGGTTTTGGCTAATAAGGTACTGCGAGGGACTCGTAAACATGATGCTGCATGTTTCATCGAAGGATTTCTATGTTAGCTCTGGATTATGTGGATATAATGGATTCTTTATTTAATTTTTTTCTCTGAAAATTCTGAATAAGTAAAATCGGTTTCCATCGTTTTAACAAGAGACGAAAGCAAAGAAAAATCTACTCTTACAATCTACATCCCTCTTTACAATCTACAGTGGTGTAGATAAGCGAAGCAGTAAGCAAATAAAAGTAAAGTAAGCAAATTAAGCAAAAAAAAATATTCAGTAGAAAGTCCTGGCTGACATTTAAATACTACTTTATTTTTTTTTTTCAACGGACAACTTTGAAGAAGATTGAAAAAATACAGACGCAATTTGGACAATCTTATCACTTATCATCAATGACTTTTGCAGCCTTCAAACAGTGTAAATAATATAGTAGTGTTTACTGTCGTCAAAATATGTAATAGCAGAAGAGATACGCCCATATTTTAAGGTGGTATTGAGTGTTGATAATATGACAGATACATACTCAATTTATTTAGTATGTACGCAAAATACAAACCATTTCTTAACCAAATGATAGAAGAGCTTCCATGTATCTCTATATAGCAAAAGGAGGCAGACCACGCCTTCGTTTTTATTTACGATTTATTTGAGCGGAACACTTTTTCAATAAAACGTCCCACTGTGCGAAAAGAATAACTGAATTAATTACATCAATAATGATGTGACGGTCATACAAACTCAACTCGATAGAAAATTAAATACAATCAGCACAAGGAAAAAAAATACAAAAAAGAGCGGAGGTTGGTTTGAAAAACTATGTCCTGGCAATTCAAGTAATACGTCAATTGATGTTGCTGCCGTTCTGCTTCTTCGATTGCTGCCGCTTCTGATTGTCTTCTTAAAATCCTAGTCAGAAGTAAACAATTAAAATGCATACAAAGCAACAACCTCGCCTGGAGGCTACGAAAAGGCTTTTTAACAATATTATAGGTTGAAATGCTGCTTCGTTTTCTTCTACACCCCCTCTTCCTATACAACTCTATGAACTCTACCAACAACTCTATTCAATGGCTCGTTATTCTGAAGAACAAAGACTCTTAGAAATGTTTTACTTTTGAAAATTTAAAGTGAAACACTAGAGAATTGAATTCGGGAACCGAACCGAACTGATCTCAACTCAACTCTAATAATTTAATCTTTCAAATTGTTTGTTAAAATTGTACTCTCACCTCTGAGATTGTTAAAGATTTACACTCATGAATTCGAACAATGAAGGATTTGAAAGAAAGGATCTCTATTTTTTGGTCGCTGGAATTTATTTGTTGTTGAATTATGTTGTTATTAAATAGCAAACAAGAAGAGACGAATTTCTTTCCTAGTAATCGCACTATAGTGATTTCATTTTATTTATTTTTTTTGTTTTTGTTTCCAGAATTTTGGCCAAAAGTAGGTGGTTGCCGAGGTTTACTCGGGGCGTTTGAGGGATATTTTTATTTATGGATGAACGAACTTGTAACAATACACGTGGTTTTTAGTTTCTACAGATTGCTTTCTGTGTAGATTAGAGGTGGACCATTACTAGGTTTGTTTCGATCTCGTTTTTCTGTCAGAAGACCGAAAACTTTTGACACTTTTCTTGTTGTCCAATAATTCTAGGGCGAAAAAGACACGGAAAAATACAAAAGATATTCCAACATGTTCACAAAAAATATACTCTTACATTCAATAACTGTTCTATCTTCTAGAGAAATATTATAAGGGCGTTCAGAGGTTGATTGGCCTAAATAACAGCTACAAACAAACTCAACAATAAAACTATATACAGAGGTAAGAAGAAACAACAAGCTAAAAGATGACTTTTCCAAAGTACTTTTATTGTAGAAAGATATATCAGTGTCTAATCCAAGAGGACGACGAAACGATCAACGATCCTGATTGATCCTAAGATACATGGAGAAATAAGGATATACTGATTTCTGTGGCAAAATAAATACCACTCTATTAGATTCAGGTATGTGGTTTTATTTTCATTATCATTCGATATATGGGACTGTACAGTAGCGATCCTTTAATTAATTTAACTTCAATATTATACTCAACTCTATTATTTTTCCAATGATTATTTCTAAAACCATTGATCAGTATACAATGTATTCGTTTGATTACTTTTCATTCAAAGTAGTGTTAATTTTTATACTATAATATTAATATAATAATAATAGAGTGCTAATAATTAATAGAAGGCCCTATGAAGGATCTTCCATTGAAAAAGATTCCAGAATGAAGATTATACAGGCAGAGAGTCGAAGATACAAAAGATTAAATTTCAAATAAATCTTCTCGAGATATTTATTTAGTTGAATTATATTCAGAACTCAATTCAATCCCAAGGGAACCATTCACTAATTAGTCCGCTACTCAAATAAGGATCCATTTGACTACAGCTGACTATACACCAATCTAGGATCATCGATCACTTCAGCAATTACTTTATTGATAGCTCACACGATTGCTGCTGAAAGTGATGTTAAAATGTTCCAGAAAAATATTGTTAAAGTTGCTCCGATATCAATCAGTGCTCTGAACACTCCTTCGAATCCATTCGGATTCGTTAAACAGCGAAGTGTTGTGTCAACAACGCCCTCAACATTTGTTGAGCAGGTGCTGGGATGTTTAGACATCTAGTCCAAGTCTGTTAAAATTAACAACTCAAAAATCCAAAGTGATCTCGTTTTTCTCCCCTTCCCCGCCCATGGATACATGTTAAACTTTAACACTGAGATAGCAAGTGTTTCATATGTTCACAGCAACTATGAACACCCTGTAGAAGAATCTTCTGTTCACTCTTTTATCAACTGTCAACTGTCAAATGTGAACTGATACCTCGAACAACAAGAATATAATTTTGAACAGCAATAACAACAACAGAGTACACTTTTGGAGAGCAACAAATATGTTGTGTTGTTGTTTTGTACTCATAGATCCCCTGGGTATACTTTCGAACCACCGAAACCGTGTGGTATGGAATTCGATCCACTCAACAAACACCAACCAACTAAAATACCAACAACAAAATGACACTTAATGAATTTTTATTCAAGCAGAACTGAAAATTTATGTTTTAAAATTGGGGGAAAAAATAAAAATGGTGATAAAAAAAAGAACCGAACCTCCTCTCAAGTGGAGGTTGTTAATTGATATGCCTGGTACATGTCCTGATCCCCGACGACGATCTCATCTGATCCTCGACATCGCATAAGTTGATGGTTATTTATTTTTATATTCATTTATTGAGCGCTGAACTCAAGTGGAACCCGTTCTGCTTCTTCGAACGACCCTTTTTTGGTCTCGATTTCGCTTTGGTACGAAGTCCTTAAAAAAGACTCACATGTGTGTCTTGTAAAATGGCTCTTTTTTATTTTAATGATCATAATTTTTCCCTTTTTACACTTTATTGCTTTTGTATATGTTTTCGTTTTTTTTTTTGGTCCATAAAATATTTCCATAAAAAAAAACGATTTGTCCTGTAAAAATGAGAGCAGATTTTAAGATGGGTTCTGTTTTTATAGAAAAAAGATTCTTATATAGATTTTCTGTAATCCTTTGTAAATTTTGTGGACCTTTCTGAATCTTTTCTTGGATTTTCTGAATAACATCGTATATAGATGTGTATCTGCACCTCTTTTGAAATAATTTTGTACCATCTCTTAATCTTTTCTGGATATTTTCTTGATCATCTGTAATGTAACTCCTCTTCTACAACACTATTCTTTTCTCACTCTTCTAACTGCTATGCACTTGTTTGAAACTTCTCTGGAGTAATTTTATATCGAATCTTCACATAGGTCACTAGGTTGATTTTGAATAGCTCTTGGATCACTTTCGAGTTTATATATAAATCTCTCCGGTATTTCTTCTGGGCTGACTCCAAACTGTTCAGAAGCTCTTCAGAATATCGTCGACCATTTTGAACCAATTTTGGATATATTAAGTAAATCTTCTTGGGTCTTATTTCAGAATCTTTTTCGGATCTCTCCTCGGCTATTCTGTATATCATCTATCGATCATATGTATATATATTGATTCGGTGTCTTGATTCTAAATACTTTCCAGATCTTAAGATCTCTCTACATCGAGCTATATTTCTGTATATATGGCTAAAACCTTTACCTGTATTTTATATTGTGTAGCCTGTACTTTTGAAATTTTTGATCTGGCTCTAGATACCATTAAAACGCGAGCACACAGAAAAATCCAATCGCTTTATAATTTTAATGGCTCATAATTTCAATCCATTTTTCAAATACATGGCACATAACTTCTCTGTGGCTGTGGATCATAAAGAAAGGGTCTTAACATTTTACGGTGACTCCAAACTCACTTCCAAAGCATCACCGCAGAGAAATAAATTAAGTGTTTCGGTAACAAGTTTTAAGATTATTACAACAGCAGAAAGCAAAATAAATGAAACCAATTAACCAAAAAGGAGTTACAGAAAAAAAGGGGCATTAAATCTGAAAAATACAGCATGACAGAGATCATGAATACTTTACCATGAAAAAGGTTTTAGCTGAAAAATATTAAAACCCCCTGTTATAAGTGCCCTAAGCAACATCAAACTAAGTATATAGTTAAGAAAAAGAAAAAAAATAAATAAAATTAAACCACTTCAGTGGAATTACACCAAATCGAACGAACCGAACCGAACTGAACTGAACCTAACCTACCATCATCACTCTTCCATCATTCTTTCGATCCTACCCTTAGGATGCGAGAACAACAACAACAATAATAATAAGAACAATAACAACAACGAAAACGAATCATCGTGGTCGCCTTGGTTTTCAGAGCTCTGGTTACTTTGGTTATCCAACCGACCAAACCAATGAAGCAACCAAAGGAACGAACCAAAGCAATGAGGTCGATTTTTATCTTTAACCAAACAATGCAAAAGCGACAACAACAAAAACCAGAGGTTCCTTCACTCGATACTGAGATGTTGCTTTATCATCAGGAGTTGTTGGTGTTGTTGCTATTGATGCATTTTGCTCCTTTCCTGGGCTTCTTTTTTTGGGTTTTCTTTTTGGGCTTCTTTTTTTTTTTGTTCTTGCTTTTTAGCTGACCCTTCAACAGTCTCAATTTACAATGAAATCGTTCGGATCGCAACACTTTTGTGAACACGTGTTCAGCAGAGGTTTTCAACATGTGGTTGTTGTTTTTGTATAGTAAACGAACCTACTTTTTTGGATCCCTTAGAAATGCCCCCTGGCGAGTGGTTGATAATAAAATGTTTCATCTATAAGAAAGGAAAAGAAAGAAAAAACAGAAGATTAACTAAAGATTTTTGTTACTTCGGACTTCCTGAAATTTTTTTAATTTATACTTTATAATTTTTTTTGAGGGCGTTTTGGGCGTCATTTTCCTGTAGATTTTCTCTCTCTCAGTCAATCAAGCGTTCATAGTTTTATTGGAATTTTATTTATATTTATTTGTACTCGGACAACACCCTGTAATTAATACTACACACTAAAAACCATTGTTTAATGTAGTGTAAATTCCTTGACGCTTTTCGAATGTGTGGAGTGGAGTTTATAGAACGTTCTTAGTTGTTGATTTTCTCATTTTTAAGGGTCTCATAATAAGATTGATGAAAAG
Source organism: Myopa testacea (assembly GCA_949629155.1). Classification (NCBI taxonomy): domain Eukaryota; kingdom Metazoa; phylum Arthropoda; class Insecta; order Diptera; family Conopidae; genus Myopa; species Myopa testacea. Next base: position 13,198,625 of record OX451348.1, on the reverse strand, counting down.
AAGAAGGATGATAAGATTCCAGTGAAGGCGTTTTTCTATTGCCCACATTAATATCACACTCTGATCTGACCTAATTTCGATGAAGGACCTTTAAATTGTGCTCTAATTTATTGAGAACATGTTTTTCTTTATCCTTGTTTCTTCAAATTCTTAAGGGGTTTTCTTTCTATTTGCTTTATTTATATTGCAGTTTATTGCAGTATTAATTACAGGGTTCATATAAATATACGATTTGTGTGTTTTGGGCTGGGACACTCGTAGGTTTTGGTTACCTTCAAAGTGTTGAAATTATTGCTTAACTTTAACAACATATAATAAATTCCAAGTACATGTGCTATGTTTAGTTCTTTGTTGAAGTTAATAACTTGAAGTTAATTAACTTTAAATTTTATAGTTTTATACAACGATCATAAAAACGTGACTCTATCTAAAGAATGTAGATAAGTTAAAGTAAAACAATTTATCTAAAGTAGAACAGTTTAACTTATTTTTTGTAGCTTCCTTAAACTGGCTTCCTTCCAGAACATCGTAAAAACAGGAACAAAAATAAAAAAGATCGAAATTAAAGCCGATCCTCGACCCTGTTCTCTCTTTAATCAAAACTTGAGTACTTTAACTAATAATAATAACCACGAAGATCCTTTAGAAAATGTTATGCTTTCTAAAGATGTTGCTTAGCAGAGAAAAAAAAGAAGGGACACTAAAACGGTTTTCCTTCTCAAAGGATAACAGAAGAAGCCTTTTAATAAGCGATGCGTGCGTGTGTGTCGTCCTCTAAAAAGCAACAACATAAATAACAACCTACATTTTTTAAAAAATCTAAGGCGCCGGCGCCTAGGAATCTAGATGATCACGCCAGGATCCAGGATAATCAGGAAAACTTAGTAGCTGGTAGCGAACGCCTGTCGGTATCTTTTTTAAGTGGCCATTTCCGACACTGGAAGGAATCATTAATTGGTTTGTGATGTAATTTGAAGAAAACCTTTTCAAAGTAGACGCCGTCGCCTGATATGGTCGCCTGAATGATCGCCCAGTCGTGGCCTCATAAAAATAACATCTCTAGCGAATGGAAATCTATTCGGTTGAAATTCCGGTCGAATATCCCAAATCTATTCCTATTAGTAACGCTGTAATTTTAATCCTAATGACTTTCCAATTATGATAATTTGTGCCTCATTGTACACTTGTTTGTATCTAATTAAAAACATTATTTTTTTGTTTTTATTTTTATACATTCTATAGTATTTCTTTAAAGAGGTTTTATCGAACACTCTTCTTTGTTCCGCGGCACCATTGAGTGAAAGAAACCACAGATAAAACCATTTAATTATTTTAAATTTGATCCTTAAACATATGAAGATGCATTTCGATATACTTACCCATAACAGATGGATGAAAGTTTGAAGGACTTTGATAAGGTTCAAATGGAATGAACTGTTAAGAAAAGATTAAAAATCAAATACTATTTATATTTTTAGCTCTTAGAAAATTATCGCAGTTGGAGAACTTGTATTAGTATTTTTACAAGTTTACGAGGAATACTTTTATGGAACACATTAACCCTTTAAAGTACAGTTTTCGATTACTGTTGAGGCTCTATTGAAAAATAAAGTCCCATCTGATCTTTGGAAAGTGTATTTACAGGATTAAAACGATTAAGAAAACTACCTTATATTGAAATTCGGATTCCTTTAGCACACAAAAATGCGCATAACGTGTTAATATGCCCGAGAACATTATTCTCCGAACTTTTTTACTAAAGATCACCAAACTCAAGTCCCGATCGCGATGTAAAAGTTTCGATATGTTTCGTGTTATTTTAAGCATAACTTTGATAATCTTACAAATGTTTACCTCTCAAAAAATGTCTGTGTTCAGTGATCTTTGTATAGCAGAGTGTAATAAGGAACATTCTTGAATATTTTAATCCATCCTTAATTTTCATTTTTGATTTTTTTTTTTCAAAAAGAATTGTCTTCTTGACCCTTTAGAAATGTTTATAAATGTTTATGTTATGAATCAATGGAATATTGATAGTACTCGTAATATGGCGAAAATATTTCTATAACATTTCTATAATAATAAATATTTGAGAATACAATAAATATTCTCTATAATATTTTTATTCTAAATCTTTTTTTCAATTATTTGAGAGTATATAAACATGAAGCAGTCTATTTAATCCATAAATAGAGTTATCCTCTTATTCCTATGTTCCCTTAACTTGGAGAGGTTCTATAGAAATATTTTTAACATCAAATTAAACTCAAACGCATTTGTACATTTATTAACAAATATTTATTATTTGTATTTGAATATTTATTATTTCAACCACCATTTAAATGAGTTTTCTTGGTTACCATTTCAATAAAATTCTCTTGTTGGTCTATTTGTTTAGAGCGTTAATAGATTCCATCGAAATATTTGAACTAATATAATGAAGATTTTTTCAAACATACTAAGAATCTGTAGAACCTGCAACTCCTTTTTTACCACATTTTTGAGACTATACAAAAAGAGAGATATCTTTTTGAGATATAATAACTTAAAGGGAAAGAAATCAGAAATGGCATAGAAATATTACTTGCAAAATTTGCAAAATTCTGCTGTAGATCACTAAAGAAAGTAATTTTCTAGAGCTGTAATCCTTCTGTATAAGAACCTTTCCTTAAAAAAAACTATCTGCAGAGAATAATTTTTGGTTTTACTTATTTATTATTAATTATTATTAATTAATTAATTAATATTATTAAAAAATGTAGCTCTCATTTGGTAATTTGAAATTGGTAATTAGTTGAAAATGCTTTTATTTTCCACTCTCTGCTTCTCGCCTTCTTTTGCTCTCGCTCTCTCTTACTCTCGACCTACCGCATGCTTGGAGTCGGCTTCTCCATTTCAAGGAGGTCGTCAACAGTAATTTTCTTCACTCGGAAACTCAAATTTCGTATAATTTCTGAACTAATCATCGCCATATGTTGTCGATCCGAGTTAATTAATAGTTGTGAGCCGAAGAATTATCTAATTCAAAAGCAGTCGATTTTTTTCTGTTTTTTAGTGCTCTCTCAGTGTTTATTTAGACCAGATGATGATGCCAACGAATTAACACAATGATTTGAAGTAAAAGGAAACAAAATTATGCTGAAAAAAAATCTGTATTTTAAAACGGAATGTTTTTGAATATTTTTACGGTTTTCCGAAATGTTTTTCAAGGATATCAGATTTCTATTCTTCTACTATTCTTACGTTTTATTTTCTTTCTACGCTTGGCCAGTTTGTGTTGTAATTGTCAAGTGTTGCCGCTGACGCGCCGCCGCTTTTTTTGTAATCTGAGCTGATTTCAGGCTGAAGTCGCCTGAAAAAATCGATCGTCCTCATGAAAAATTTCCAATTTCTGTGTACAAATTTTTGTCATATCACTTTGTGACAACGCCCACCATTAAAAGTGATTTCTACTAAAGATAAACTTTAGTGCTGGTAATAATAAAATAAAAGTAAGCCATTTAAGAGAACCATTTCAAATGATTTCTTGATGTGTTTTAAGCCGAAAATCGAAGGAATTGAATTGGATATCCTTTTTTACGCCGCGTTTCGTTTGTCGTCAATGGAAATGGACGAGATCGATCGACGATGAAATGGAGATAAGAACACGATAACGATGAATGATGAATGATGAACGATGATCGGTGAAGTGAAGTTCAAGTGCAGGGCGTTGAAAATTCTTGAAAATTGGGTGAAAATTCTAGTCCCTGCTTTTAGAGAAGCATAAAAAGAATTATGGAATACTTAAAGAACGAGAAAAATTACAAATGAAGTCTGAAGAAAGAAACTCCATCTCCAAGGATATTCATATTATTGATTCCTTTATTTTAATATATTGTATTTCCTTTTCTCTTTTAAACGAGTAATTAAACTGAGGACCCTGCTTTTCTTTCTAAAATCATAACTAAAATAAAGGGTTTTCCAATAAGAGGTGTAATTTTGATATTCAAAGAAAAATGCCATTTTTTGAGATAAATAAACAATGGTCAAGTGTCAATCAGTCAATATTAACTTCAAGAAAGAAGAATGTTTGGAGCGGGCATTTTGATAGTCCCTAAAATCTGATGACCAAGTAAGCGAGAACAAAGCTGAAGTGATTTAAAAGGTGCCGGCTCACAGATTCCACTAAACTGAGGACACAGAATGAGACAAGTGTGAAAAATAACGACTGCGGAGATTTTAAGATTTTCAACAAAGTCTCAAAAAAAAAGACGAAAAATAAAGAAGTATTTAAGAATGTCCTTAGAAATATTGCTGTTGTTGTTGTTGTCGTCAGTTTAGATACCTGAATTAATTTAAGAAATGTTAAAGTGGAAGGTTCAAGATTTTAGTTTTCTTTAAATTGTTTCTTTTGATCTTTTTTGCAATTCAAAGGAATGCGAACCTGCTACAGAATGTTCCGTGGCGCCATCACCTGTGGTGCTGCCTTGTGTATCCTTTGTGTGTCCTTTGTCACGCTGTCGCGCAGACAGAAACCGATCAAGAGCAGAACAACGAAAGCGTCTGAAGCAGGTTGAAGAGCGAAAGCACGGCGCTAGAGTAATTGTCTCAAATTTAATTTCTATTGTTTAATTTCTCAAAATGTTCTTCAATTTTCTAAAAGGAACATTATTTTCGATATATGAACATATATTGTTCTATTCTTTTGTCTGTCTGTCTGGCTTGAAAAGCCGCCCAAAGAGTTCGCCAATATTTTTGGTTGTCAGAGAGAAAAAAAGGAAAATAAACTAAGAAATAAATTTATAGCTTCGATGGCGCTTAAGAACTCGTCTCTGTTGCGCTTAAATTTCCAGGATTTTATACCACGTGTCCGGAAGATGTTCACCAACGTGTGCTCGTATTTTGCAAACAATTCCGAGTGCTTGAAGTGGCGTCATTTCAAAGGACTTCATTGTTGTGCAAAATGATCTTTTGTGTCAAGGTTGGATTTGTTGTGAAAGTTAATAGCCGCACATAACTAAAAAAAAGAAAAAACATCATTCTCTGGACCACACAATAACACGCAAAAATTTTACATACTTTCAACATGTTTGCAACTTTATATTTAGGAAAATAACAAAATATGTTCGCCAGAGAAACATATGCTGCTTTCTTTTTGTACAGTGTGCTTATTAACAACAACAACGAAAAACCAACAACAATAACAGAAGCCACATCAAAAGCGATTTCATAACAGATTTTTGTATGCAAAGAAATTATTTCATTTTGGGTTTTTGGCCAAGGAATTTTGCTTGTATTTTAATTTTTCCAATTTCGAATACTATGGAAAACATGAAGTGAACATTTGTCTTCATTATTCCACGTTATTATGAAGTACATATATACATTAGAAATTTTATACTTCTATAATACAAAACTACGTTTATTCTGGACAGCAACTCCTTCTACTTCGCCTTCTTCCCCCTCCACACTCTCCACCTCTTTCTTCTATTTCTTTATTCTCTCCCTTTCTTCCCATTTTTAACCATTTTCTTCAATATGTACATCAATCAACATTAAACCATGCATGCATTCATCCATCTCCAGATCTTGACAAATATTTACAAACCTCACGCATTTAAATAACCACCCTCGTGACTCAGCAGCAACTCGTTGAATCGTCAGTTCTGAAATAATGATCCTCCTTTCAGAATTTTCTTTCTTTGCTGTAACGAAACGCATCGTCATACTTGGATCTTGTATTTTCTTTTCATCACTTAAGCGAAATACTACTAAATACAACAACCATCATCATCATATCAGCATCATGACGATGATCGTCTTTGTCCTTTACGTGTTTGTTTCGTGATATTTTTATGTCTAGTTTTGAATCCATTTCTAAATTATTGTCATGTCATTTCAAGAAGACGAGGCGACACGAGAACCTCGATCGACTGTGATCGATTAAGCATGCATCCCTTTTTCAAAGCATCCTATTTTCATACATCCTACTATTTCAGTTCAAATAGATTTCTGCTACAGATCTAACATTATGATAAGCCAGCATTTTCTTGTTCTTTTTATTATTTCTGTTGTTGTTGTTGCAAATGCCACTCACATTAAGCCATTCACCGTAAACATTTCCTTTTTCTGAAATCCTCTAAAATTCCATAATTTTTAATAACAATCAAACACGAAAAATGGGGAAAATTGAGAAAATAATGGAAAGGATATTTGACAGGTACCGAAAACAGCAGCAACCGATCACAGATCCAGCGTTCAACCTTTCAATCAGTCAACCTTTCAACCTTGTTTAATCCTTAGCAAACGTGACTGCAGCCGAGCCTTTTTTAGGTACTGAGGACATCGTGGCGATGTCGCGTCATGTTACAATTATTTGTCTATTGTAACTTCTTTTTTGGATTTCAAATTTAGCAAATGCAAACGCTTATTGTTCTTGTTGTTGCTTTTGTTGTCGGTGCACCTCTTAAAGCAGCCTTGCTTTCTTTTGTTATTCTTATTTTTAATCGTGAGCTACCAAAAAAATGGTTGGCTCAAAAGAATAACCTTTTGAAATTTCAAAATGTTTGAATACCGTTTATTGATATTTTTATTATTATACTTCTTGAATATTCCCAATATATACACAGACACATCAAAACAGTCACCAGGGTGCTTTATTTATGTTTTCTATTATTATATATATATATTATAATATTATATTTTTCTACATTTTGACTATATATAAATATAATTGAAACCGTGAAACGATTTTTTCTTTATTCTTCTTTCTTTAAATAAAATATTTATTTTAATCCTTCTAAGATAAACAGAAACCCTGTGCTAAGCATAATTAATTTATTGTGCATTTATCATGAAGAAGCAATTTTGTTGAAGTATAACAACAAGTACAAAAATTATAGATTTATCACATTAAACTTAATTTTTCGATAGTTAAGAGATGACTTAAGAACAGTCTTGAAATAAATGATTTCAATAATATTCATATTTTGCAATTTAAAAAATAAAATAATATAAAGACAATAAAATTAAATAAAACAATATTAAATAATAAAAATTTAAATAACATAAAACCAGTTAGAGTGCTATATTCGGCCTGGCCGAATCTTAGATACCCTACACCTAAAAGTTTTGAAAAATTATCTTATTATTAATTATATTAATTAATTATTAATTATGAAATTTTGTTGTCATAAGTAAAAAACAACGGCTGATATCACATTTCTAATAAAAAATAGGCGTGGTCGTGGACCGATTTTGCTCATTTTCAATACCAACCTGCCACACCCTAAGAAAGAATATTTCTGTAAAATTTCATCACGATATCTTCACCGGTTCTCCTGTGATCGTGATTTCAACAGACAGACAGACAGACGGACGGACGGACATGGCTAAATCGACTCAGGAGGTCACGCTGATCAAGAATATATATACTTTTCTATAGCTATAGTCTCTAAATAAACAAAATAATCAAATAAAATTAAATGAAATTAAATGAAAATAAAATAAAAATAAATCACAATTGAATTGAATTAAATAAACTACAATAAAATGAAGTAAACTAAAACTACATTAAATTAAAGAAAATAAAAGAATAAAAAAATAAGAATAAAATTAAAAAAAAAAGTAAAAATATTTAAAAAATACAAGTAAAGTAAAAGACATAAAAAATAATTCCGATTTAAATGAATTGAAGAATAATTAAAAAATAAAGAAGTAAGAAAGAGAAACAAGGATATTTTTAGATTAAGTTTCACCTATCGAATCACTAATTAAGTTGATGTTATTTCATTTGCCAAAGGACAGACTGAAAATAAAATAAAAGGCTGTGATTAAGTGCTTAAAGTGATTAATAACAAAAATACTAAAACTGGAAGGCAGAAAAATTAGAACACACAAGTGAAAAATTCAGAAGCGGCTGATTACAAAAAAGCCTGACTTCCAGGCGAGTTCGAGATAAGATAAAAGCAAAAAAAAACACACACACTTTTTCTAACAAATCAAAATTTGTGAAGGTCCAAAAATAGCATAAAACTGAAAATAAACTCAGATGAAAGAATGAAAAACTAAAATAATATATAACTATAAAGATTGCTAATCTAATCAGTTGCGGACCCAAGAAAAACCTACCGAAACACGATAAGAAACGGAAGGCGTTACTCATGGAGTTGAGACAGTTTTTGTTCTTGTCTGCTCCTTTTTACGATGATCAAAAGGTCAGGAAAACTTTCACGATAGTGAATTTAATATCATTTTTAGGTTTTATTAAAAACTCCCGGGAGATAGTAAACCAGGAGCGAGACAGAGATGGAAAGAGAGCGAGAGAGAGGCATGGAGACAGAGTTCAATTGTGTTCACTGCGGAGGGTCGGAGGAACTCACAAAGTAGCTCTTTTGGGTGGGCGTCTTCCCCTGTTACTCTATTCTGTGGTATTTCCTAGGTTAGTGCAATAAATTTGGGCGGTTATCTGGTAATCGCTACGGTACCGCATCAAAATTAGTCTGTCACGGGGACTAATGCGATTAACCACATGAAATCGGTTGATTCCAAGTTTAGAGAGCATGAAAAACGTTCGAACAGTTTTTGAGGTAATTCTCGAGGTTATTTTAAGCTATCGAAGTTGAGGCTAGATCTGAGGTACCTGTGAGTGGTGAATGTGTGCATATAAAAAAGAGGGAGGGAGGGAAAGAATTCCGCGTTTTCCTATTATTATTATTACTAAAAATGTTACTAGAATTATTTTATTTGTTTAGTTGAATTTATAGCTTATAATATGAATTTATTTTTAATGTAATTTATTTTTTTGTAAAAATATTGCCTTGAAAAAGTGGAAAACGGAATTAAAATTTTGAATATATTCTCAAACAAGCAAAACAGCAAAAAATTGTAACGTATTTTGAACAAAAGCAAATCATTTTCACTGCTCATCGTTCGTCCGCAAAACAAGTGCCATGGAAAAGTAACGTATTTCTTTACACATCCACACAATCGTAAACATCCTTGTTGCTTGTTCCGTTTTTCCTCTTCTCGGGCCAGAAAATGTAACGTATTTTCTTTGTTAAAGAAAACAACATACAAATTTAAGATGATCTTCAATTTGTTGCGCTCTCTCTTCTTAAAATCGAAACCATTTTGAAGCTAAACTGAATTTTCCAAGATTTAATCTTTCAATGTTCTTGTTGTTGGTGTTGTTGGTTTCTGTGTTTCCACCCCCACCTTTTTACATATCAATCTAACGTCGTAACGTATTTTGTGCCTTTGTTTGTCCTGAAAATCGGTCTGTCTCTTGTTCTTCTTCCTCTTGTTTAATGAGCTCTTTTGCTGGACCCTTCCGATGCTGGACCATTATCAGTGGTACTTCTTTTTTTTTTTGCTCCTGCTGTGGTGATCGTACCAACGAATTTCTACCTGCTGCTGATGCTGTTGCTAAGTGTCCAATGTTGTTGTTGTTGCTGTTGTTGTTGGTGGTGATGGCTCCAGAGAGAAGTTAACCCTCCGGCACACGTGTTCAAATTGAATTCTGATGCATTTCGAAATCTTTTTGAAGTAAAAAGCAAATTGAAAAAAAAACAGTAAAGAGCAAAAAAAAGGAAAACGAAACACAAACAAGGAACAGCGACAAAAGAAATCCATTAATTTATTTCTTTTTTCTGCCAATCATGGTTTCGTCCACTATTTTTTTTGTTTTTGTTTTTGTTCTAAAGTCGATTTGGTTGTTGTTGGGTCTCGATGACTATAGTTGTTGTTGTGTTTATTACTTTTGTATGGTTTTCGCTGTTGTTGTTCTTATTGGTTTTTATTATTCTTAATTTCGTCCCTGTGTTGAAACGTATTTGAATAAGATTGAAATTTATTTGTGGTACACATGAATTCGTAGCTTAAGCCATTTCAGCCAACTTCTTATATAATGCGATAAGCAAGTTAAATAATTATGTAGAATATAAAAAATAATGGAAAGAGAGAGAGATAAAGCGTGATTCTGTCATGCAGAATTGGTTATCCTTCAAAAGCATATAAAAGGACCTCAATTATTCCATTGCCAACACGTGGTTATTGTTTTCCTAAAGCATCCTTTAGTCAACCACCAGCAACTCTATCAACCATCCATTTCTATGAAAATTAACCCGAATTTCCATGTCTAATGATGTGTATTCTAATGAGTATTCCGATCATGTGAGACACGCCCATTTATGCGCCACCCACCAGCTTGATATTGAATCCCCACCGTTTTACCAGTGAGTTTGATTTAAAATTCATAACAACAACGACACACACACAAAATATCCACTCAGGACCACACTAAATTTTAAACAAACAACAAATCGATATATTTTATGGGTGTGTGTGTGTGTTGCATTTGAAAAAAGTCACGTTCTTTTAGTACAATCAAATCATTTATTGAAATTTGTTATTGACTCTGAATCAATGGGAAAAAAGTGCTCACTCGAAATTCGTTGAGTTGGTAAAAACATCACGTAGCTAAAAAAAAACAATAGAAAATCCTTTAGTGAAAGGAAAAAAAAACAAAGTGTCTCCTTTTCTTTCTTCCTTTCACTTGACCAGCGAACAAACCTGATCAAAGCAATGATGACTACAGTGATGGTTGCTGGTATCACTCCACACCGGCGATCGATGTTGTCATGTCGTTGATACGGTGCATTTTACAACAACAACAAACGAAGGAAGCAATCCAACGAAGGCATCAACGGAAACGCAACCTCATTCGTTATGCATCGCAATGGACTCGACTCGAATAGATGCATTCTGTTGTTGTTGCTGTTGCTGTTGCTGTTGTTGTTGTTGTTGTTGTTTGGCTACAATTATTTCGACTCTACACAATCTTCGAGTCTCTGATCCAGTGAAACGTGCTGGAGACACATTTTCGCATGTTGCAAGAATGTTCTTGTTGCCTCTTTCAATAATAATAATCAGAATAATTAACAGAATTTCAATGAATGAAGGAAGTCTCAGAGTGAAGAAGGCAAGGAAGGAAGGAAGGAGGGAGGGAGGGAAGTCAAAGCGATGTGCGTGCTTTAGTAAAATCCTTACGATTGGCAACACTGTTCCAAGGAATGCTCACTCTTCTTTCCCTCATCGGCTACTTCTCAAGAAAACAATCAACAACAACAAAAACACTACTTCCACTTGGTGGCTGGTGGTGATGTTAAACGGACTCAAACGTGTTCAAACATGAACCTTGGGTACTTCGAGTATTCTTAAAAGATCTGTCCTCTTCTTCACTCTACGAGCTCCAGAAATCTCCGAAACATGTCTAGCTTCATCCTGTTCAATTTAGTTTCGGTTCAATATGAACCTTCTTCGGTTCTCTGTTTTCTACGAATCTTTCTTCTGCTGCTCCTCGTCTTTGTTACGTAATCCCATTGAATGTCATTCTTTTTTCATCTTTCAAGGTTTTGCTGATCGCTTTTCCCACGCAACAATTTCTTTTCTTTAATTTCTTTAAGGATCCTTTTTGCACTTTCTTGGCGACGTGTTTGAACGTGCACAATTATCACGTTCCAGGATAAGACGCAATATTTTGTTTCATTGTATTGTTTCATAAACAAACACTTGTTTGTTTGTGTTGCTCTGCTAATAAATGTTCTTATTTATGGTTATTAAAGTACGGCATTAAAATTCAACAGAAGAAGAGCTGCCCTTCCTTCCTTCCGATCTTCCCTCCTTTCTTTGTTGTCGTTTCTTTTGTTTGCCTCACGCTTTCTGACCTCACGTCGACGCATTTCGTGGTGTTTTCAGATCCTTGATCTTTTATTTCCAGTCCCTTTAAAGGGAGTCTCTTGTTTGAGTTCCCTTTTTGGGAGTCCCTTTTTTCGGAAGTCACCTTTGTTCCGTTTTAGGAGGGTGCTGCTCTCACTTTGATGCCCTTCAAGATCATGGCTCCGGTTGGTTTTCTTCCCCTAACAAAACGCGTGTTAAAAGCATTGCCACTTCCACTTTTGGTGGCATCTCGCTGTGAAAAAACTGCCCTCTACTAATTTTTTTGTTATTGACAGTATACTCATCTCTCGACTTTTTAAACATTTTTAATTCAGAGGGTGAAAAATTAAGTGATCTTCAGTGATCACAAAAATCAACAAAATCATCGACTTAAGAATTTAAGTCGACTATGAATTTAAATTATGTTACCACACTTCCCCACCCACCCCCCCCCCCCCTTCCTCATTTTAAATTATTTAGTTTGTTTTACATTTATTCAAATTTTCGATTGACATTTTTATATGAAGATGAAAGAAATAAGACACGAACTTCTTTGAAAATGTTGCAGAGACTTTTCAATATATTAAAATAGATGAAACATAGAATGAAAAAAATCAAATGAGAAATATTTCAAAAAACTCAAAGCAATATAATAAAAATATAATAATTTATTATTTTATGTTGTATAATATTAATAATATTTTTTATAGAATTTTAATAATACGGTAAAAAGATTACTTTACACTTTCTGTAAGTCTGTAAACTTTTCTTATAGTAATAAGGGATAATATTTTGTGACGGAGAAACAGAAAACATCACCCTGTATTTGGTTGATTCTCTGTAAACAATAAACTTGGTGTACAGAGTTACGAGCTACGAGTACATAACACATAAACAGCACTCGAAGTTAAGGTAGAAAAAAATGTGGAAGAACAACAAAAAAGAGCCGGGCTCCGGGCAGCGCGTTGCATGAACTCGTGCGCGCACAGAAAGTATTTTAGCAGTAAGGCTCCATTCGCAGAACTTCATTCAACCAGTCTTTAAATCCAAACACGGGCAACAAAATAAAGACACACACACACACACAGCAGAGCCCACAAGCCAAGCAACAGGCCAACGCAAACCATAGACTGGGAGACAGACAGACAGTCAGACAGACAGTCAGACAGACAGACAGACAGTCAGACAGACAGACAGTGAAGCACACTTCGGAAGGAAGGAATGATTCGGCACAAACAACCCACAAAACGGGCCACTTTAAGCGTAGCCCGAGTTAAACGACTAAAAATCTGTGGACCACAATAAAAACAAGCCTTCTGTCTTATTTTGATTTTTGTTGTTGTTCTTCTTTTTTCTTCAAAGCTGTTCAAAAGCCTGCTCCGCTTTAGAAAAGGCGTTGTTGTTAACGTGTCGTGAGCCATGGATTTGGACCAGTTTTCCTGGAAAAGAGATCAAAAAACAGAAAAAAAAATAACCGGAGAAACAAATTTAAAGCAAAAGAAACCATAAAAAAACAGTAAGAAAACCAAAACAACTACAAAGAAAAACCAGAAACTTGCAAGTCTTTGTTACGATTTTAAAGACTTTACAGTTCTTTTCTGGGTTTTGGGCTGCTTTGAAGTTTTGTTTGTTTATTTCTTTTTTGTTTTATTTATCTTAATCTATATTGTTTTTTCTTGCTTTTTTTATTTTACTTTTGATCTGATTTTTTGCTGCACTTATTTTGATTTTTTTTAATCAAGTTTTTATGCTTCAAGTAAGCAAAATAAAGCCGATCGTCGGTTTGAATTTACAGCTGAGCTGAGAATTTAAATCACAATCGCACTTCAACTCTTACAAAAAAGAAAGCATGTTGTGGATGGTGTTGAAGTTTAAAAAGTCTTCGGACTGAAATCAGAGTATTCATAGATTTTTGGATATAAAAGTTTATTAAAGAAATGTGCAAAGAAGATCTTATATTTTTATTTATTTCAACAACTTTAATACGAATGCAATTTTACGGCTAAAAATCCAGTAAAAAAAGTAAAGAACAAAATTACACGTTCATCGGCAAATCGAAAGACTTAAGAAGCAAACTTGATTTTATTTAATCACCTATCAAATGAACGAAATTGATGATTCTTGCGATTCTGCTTGATGTCACCAATCGAATTACCAATCTTGAGAGTTTTATTTCAAAAATAAAATAATCTCATGCCATTCGATCGCTAATCAAATTGAAGATTGATAAGAAGAACTCGATTGTCCCTGACTGGCTATCAAATTCGTGCTCATAAGAAATCCTAAAGACTGAAAATATTTACAATTTGTAGACAAGATTTGACTGCTTGAGTGCAACATCTCCATCTTCAGTTCTTTTTACACTTATGATGCATGTTTTCTTTTGCAATCAGAAGATTCTTCTTCGACTCTCTCCAGATGCATGCATCGTCTATAAACACAAAAAAGAAGCTTCGACTTAAGCAATCACAGACTCGTTGCTCCATCGCTAAAGTTGGCCATCTGTGCAGATTGCCTTGAACGCTGCCGGTGCCGGTGCCGGTGTCGGCGGTGTTCGATCCGGTGCCGAACTGAGGCTGAAGCTGGAGACGCTCGGAGTGCTGCTGAGGCCGGTGCTGTTGCTGTTGGGAAGGCACAAAAAGTGGCGAAATGATTGTACCTGAGCACCTGTTGCCAATAAATTGTATGATTCAGCTTATGTAAGCTCTGCGATAGAGTCGCCTCTTCGCGGCGGCCAGCGCTCTGGACGGCAGTCCGTCTCCGAGTCTGCCAGGCTCTCAGATCGTTCGATCGTGCTTCGTGACCGCGATTCTGCTCACGTATTCGTCCGGAGTGAAGTTCAAGGTAAGCGAACGAAGCACGCACGCAGCATGCCGCCTGCAGAAGCGTCGCTGCTCTTTTCACTGACGCTCGCAATCATCTCCACATCAAGAGTCTTGATTCAAGTCCCCTGGCCACCGTCGCTGCGATGGGGTTCCTCTGGAGATCGCTTGGTAGCGAACAAATCAGAATCGGCTGGATTTGATATTTAAAATCCAAAGAAAGGAGGAAAACAAGAGTGAGAGAGATTTAACGAGAATCCAAATAAATAATTAAGATAGAAAAAAAACACACTTTTCTCTAAAAAATACAACGTAGAAAATATTTAAAGTCTGTTAAAACCACGAGAAATGATTTCTAGACACGTTCGGTGAAAATAGTAAAAAAAATGTTTGTTTTTTCTTCTTTTTGCTTGTGTTTCTCCGTGCTTCGTTCTTCTGCTCCTTCCTTTGTGCAAACTAATGAAGCGAAACTAACGACTTTGTCGATAAAATAAAATAAAAATAAACAAGCTCCAAGAAACGACGAAGGACTCGCTTGAACACATGAATACATAAAACAATGCCTGAGTTACGTTGCGTCGAGTTGAGAAGATATTAAAAATGCAGCATTAAATGAAAAACGAAAAAAAGAAACACACAAAAGAGTGGACAAAAATGAAACTGGAAAAAGCACAAAAAAAACAGGAAAAACATATGAATAAATAATCAGCGGCGGCAACGAAGAAGAAGAAGAAGAAGAAGAAGAAGAAGCAGCATTGGTTTCTTAATGGTAGTGGTAGTGGTACCTGTTCTGTGTGGGGCGCTGAACCTTTTATGCTGGCTGTACGTCACGTTGCACGTCACGTGTCTCAGGTGACAAAGAAGAAGAAGACTGGGTGGTGGAGGGGGGGGAGGGAGAGGAAAAACACTTGTGCAATCAATTAAGAATTCCCTTCAAGGAAGAGTCATTAAAATTACAAAAAAAAAGACAGTATGAAAACAAAGAAACAGAACAGATCAAGAAAAACAAAATCAAAGAAATGTTTGTTTAATTTTTAAAATATTCTAAACAGAATTTAAGCAGTTTAGAGCTACGATTTTGGAATCAGCTTCAATTTATATGAAAAAAATGACTAATTTTTCAGTCGTTACTTTCTTCCGTTACAAGGACACCATCAAATAGACGAAATCTCCTGCTGTTGCATTTCTATGCTGTTGTTGTTGTTGTTCGAGATTGTAACGCATCATAAATCCTTGAACTCTGCTTCAAACACCTGATTTGCCGAAAGATAGTCAACAACAACAACAGAAAACACACACAGCAAAAAAAACAGGTAGACAACAGAACAACAACAACAACAGCAACTACAACAACAACAATAGTAACTGCAACAACTTAAACATGTAGAATATTAAAATTTAAAACCTTTCGACGGTTTTTTCCCCGGGATCGATGAGGAACCGTCAAAAATCCCAAACATCGGCTCAGAATCACGTGCGCAACAACCGACAAAGCAATAAAACAACACAACAGAACAGAACACAACACATGAAAATTCTAGCGAAGAATCCTTCATAAAACATTCGAAATAATAATAATAATAATAATAATGATAGCAACAACAATCTTTTAACAGGTAAAACGACATCAATATTAATTTTATGCGCGTCACGGTTGATTTTAAAGAGTTTTTGCATTTCTTCTTCTTCTTCCTGCTCCTTTTCTTCCCCTCCGATCTGCAGTTTCGCCTCTATTCCCGGATGGAAAAGTGTTCAAACGGATTTCTTTCCGAAAAACGACAGAAAATCACGGAGAAGGAGAACAGGAAGAAGAAGAAGACGGGAAAGAAGAAGACGAGGAAGAAAAGGCCAAAAAAGGAAGAAGAAGAAGAAGAAAGCAATTCAGTGAGCAAAAAAAATACCTGTTCGAATATTTAGAATATAGATATACAAATATCATCAACAAACATATATTAAAACACGTGGAATTTCTGAACTAAGTAAAACAACAACAACATCAACAACATTAGCAAGAATAAAAATAACAGCAACAAAACGTTGAAAAATGTTATAAAAGGTCTTTCTTTTTCATTTTCATTTTTCATTCTTGTTACTGTTGCTTGATTCTGTACCTGTACCTGTACCTGTTGTTGTTGTTGTTGTTGCTGGATTTTCCAAGGATTATTTTTGCTGAAAAATAAGGTTTCCGGGGTTTTTTTTTATGGTCCATCAACAGCAAAGTGTGACGAATTTAAGGTTCAGGTTCAGACTGAAGGCTCACAAATGGAATGGAGTAAACAAAAAACAGAATGCAACAACAAAAACTGTTCGGCAAAAGGATATGCGCAAAATATTCGTGTTGGAACTTGTTCGTTCGTAATCTGAGACTTGAAAGAACCTTCTAAGGAATTTCATAGCAGGTTAGCGCAGAGGGAGAGAAGCAACAAAAAAAAAAAAATAGAAAAAAAAACAAGATCTACGTTCAAACAGGCTCCGTGATCGTTGCTGAGAAACGCTTGAAGTGGTGAACAGGTACCAGTTTTTGGTACAGTCGCCGTCGGTCGCGGTTGTTGTGATTTGTGGGGGGATTTCGATTGATTCTATGAATTTATTGAGAATTCACAAGTGAAGTGAATGAGACGGAAGGCTGTGGAGAGGAATGAATGAGCGGCGGTGAGAGCGCGATGAGAGTGAGATGGGAGCCGGCGAAAAGCATGCCAACTGAATGTTAAATCATTTCATTGAAAACGAATCTTAAATATTTGAGTAACTTTAAAAAGTAATTAATTACATTTCGAATTTCTAATTATGATGGATTTGCATTTTAAAAACTGTCAAATAGGCGAAAAAAGATAAAAGGATTTTTAATTGAAGCCTTCATCGAGTTTGTTTCCTAAGTCTTTCGCGCTTTACTTTCTGAATCTCCACAAATACAAAAGTTCTTCGCTATTCTTATTAAATATTATTAAATAATGCATTAGAATACATTTTTGCAATGTTTTTAACAAAATTCATACCATACTAAATTTTTTATGAATTTTTTTACTTTTCATTTTTAGATTGCAAAAAATTGTCTAAATTGTTATAAAAACACTAAACAGAGATGAAATATTTATTAAAATCTATAATTAAAGCAAACTAAATTAAAAGCTAAACAGTTTTTTTTTTCAAAAATTGTTAATTGTTCACGATTAGCTAAAACTTCAGAGCGTCTCCTCTCGCAGAGCGTTAAACAAAAGTGCATGCAATGACTTTGATCTCCGAGCGATGCTCAAAGACAAACGCTGGAGATCGAAAAGAGGAGACTCGAAAGAGAATCAAAATCGGTAGCTCAAAAGACAAGTCGAGAGATTACTATTCTTCATCCCTCGCCACATCTCGCTCGCTCTCTATTCGACCATCTCTCTGTTGTTCTTTCCTCTCTGTTTCCTTGTACAGCTAGAGCAAGCGACGATGAACACCTGCCTGCGTTCGACTCGCTGATTGGTTGAAACTCTCCAACTAATGAGCGAGCACAAGAGAACACACAAACGATCGAATTCACAGAGCAACTTTTGCGCCTCATATTTGAGCGCATATAAAAGGCTCGGCGAGAGCGTGAAGTCTCAGATAGAAATAAACCCACGAAGTGAACACGTCGTAGAAAATTCTTCAAGTGTTTTAAAATTCTCGCTACAGCCACATTTTAATTGTACATCGTACACTCAAAGAATACACACGCTCGTTCGATAAAATGTCATTCATTACTCGTGCCTACAAATTCGAGGAGTCTTCTTCGGCGACTCTCCCCTCGGAGATGCACAAGAAACAACAACACGTGATGGCGATCCGCAGCCTCAAGAAGCTGCTGAAGCCGCTGCTGCGTCTCATCAAGAAGAAGCAGCTTCTGCGGAAAACTCTGGCCGAGATCCAGCAACAAAATGCGTACAACTCGTCGCTGGAGGACATGCGCAAGGATCCCGTCGCTCAGAACGCCAACGAAGACAATTTGGCCAACGAAGCGCTCGAGCAACGCATCTTCCACGAGATCCGCCACTGCGATCAAGGAGCCGCCGTCGTCGTGCGCCAGGGAGCCCAGCAACGCGTGCTGCCCGTGCAACGCGAGCAGAGCTTCATACCGGTGCACTTCGCACGCACCGCCAACGGCACCTTTTTCTGGACCTCCGTCGACGCGGCGGCGCAGCAACAGGAGCTGCGACTACGCACCGAACTCGATCGATGGGGCCAAGCTTAAGCAACACGAAAGCGTGAGCACACGCGTCGAGGCGTCCGGAGAGGTGACCAGCTTTAATGGGCAAACTTTTGCCAACAACTCTTAAAGTTTACATATTTTATCATTTTTAGTTCACTTACGTTTTATTTTTTTGGTGATATTAGTGTGTAGCCAGGTTCTCTACTAGAAACAAGAAGAAGAAGAAGAATAACAGCTTAATTGATATTCAATTTTGTGCGTTCTGTGAATTTGTGTCAAAGTATATTAAAATATCATTACTATTAGTTTGATTTAAACTTTTGCCTTGAATTGTATAAAATTTTCATAGATGTATAAGTTTATTGTGATGTTAGGTTTACATATAGATGTATATGAATAGAGGTCTATTTTTG